>VYKG01000028.1:0-254061 GCA_011426275.1 Dactylonectria torresensis | reverse complement strand
CAAGCAATAATCGCAGTGCCTGCGATTGGCTGTGCGCACACATCCGCTATATAACAGCCGGCGAATCGCTAGTGAGGGCTCTACGAGCCCTCAGCGAATTACCCGTTACAACTATCCCACCTCCAATTGGCCACAGCTACGGCGCGCGATACCGGCTAATCAGACGCGTAGCCCGAGGCCGTGCTACTATTGGAGGTGGGATAGTTGTAACGGGTAATTCGCTGAGGGCTCGTAGAGCCCTCACTAGCGATTCGCCAGCTGTTATATAGCGGATGTGTGCGCACAGCCAATCGCAGGCACTGCGATTATTGCTTGATCTTTTGCTTCAGTAGTCTATTGGCTGTTGCAGGCACTAGATTATTGTAACAGGGCTCTAGTGGCACGATCCCTGTTACAAATTTACTAAAACTAGTGTATTTTTATTCTAAATAAAGATGTTTTTTAAATACTAGTTATTAAAGAGAATTACTATAAGCTTAATATAGCTTACTTAGAATATAATAAAACTGTTAGATTAGTTATTAAGAGGTTCTAATAGCTAGGCTTATTAGCTAATATTAATTAATTCTAAGCAAATTATAAGCTATATAAAAGAGCTTATACTAATAGAAATAAGACCTTTAGATTACTATACTTATTAAAAGTCTTATATTAAATATAATAATATATAATAATAGATTTTTATTATATACTTAAGAATAAGAATAAATATAACTATATATAAGTAATTATTAATTAGCTTAGTAAAATCACTTTTTCTATACCTTATTACTAAATAATAATAGTAAAAGATATAATATATATATATTACTATTATATTTACTATATTTTTAAAATACTAAAGATAGTAATATTAGACTAAGGATTATAATTTATTACTACTTTTATAAATAAGTTATATAAGCTTATTAAAGTAAAATAAAAACTAAGTATAGTAAAGTACTCTTAAATAAATAGAAATACTAAGATTTATAATTAATACTTAAATTACTAATTATAACTATTTATTAACTATTATTAAGATAATTAAAGTAAATTATTACTATTAATAGACTATATATAAATAAATCTTTATTATAAATTATTAAGTATAGAATTAATAAGACTATTATTTAATTACTTACTCTAATCCTAACTTAACTAGGATAAGAGAACTGACCTTAAGGGCTATAAAATAAAAGCTGAATATTTATTAAAAGAAAATACTTAGTAATATATTAAGCAGATTATAGACTCTATTAAAGTTATTAAGTAGAATCTTTACTAAGTATAAGAATAGTAGATTTATTAAATTAATAAGAAGTACTAAGAACTGGATTTTATAGTTAAAGATAAAGTCTAAGTTAATATATATAGACTTATAAGTATAAGACTTAGCTAAGTATTAAATTAGAAAAAGAAAGAGCTATAAATTATTATAAAATAAGTTAGGCATTTATATTACTTAGACTTACTTTCTTTATAGTATATAAACCTAACTCTATATATAGATTAGTTATAATATTATTTTAATAATCCTATATTAAAATAAGATAAAGACTTATTATTACTTAAAGTTATTAATAATATTAAAGAGTATAAGGTTTATAAAGTTAAAAAGTTATAATATAATAAGTATAATAAATAGCTTTAATATAGAATAAACTAAATTAAATATAACTCTAATAATAAATAGTATCTTATTAAAAACTTTATTATAAGCTAAGTAAGATTAACTTAAGAAGTAATACTACTATATTATAAGAATACTATAATAAAGAAGAAAGAGAAAGCAGGCAGGCGTGTAGATGCATATACGCATTAATAGTCTCTATAGCCTGCTCTATGCATCCTAGTTATATATCGACCCTACCCTGGGTCTAGTACTCTAAACGCTCCTATTATATTACCCCTCTCTTCAAAGCGCTTAAAATGGCTATATAAGCATAAGTTATTAAATTCTTATAATCACTAGATAATAAAGACTCTTCATTTCTATTATGCTTTCTTAGGCCTCTAGCTTAGTTTAATCGGTTAATTATTATTAGGGTGCTTTAGTATATCTGTATTCATAGTAGCTATATTAACCTAGGCCTATAATCACTTTAGTAACTTAAGTGCTTTTAAATATTCCTTATAGAACTCCTTTAATTATATTAATGCATTCTTAAAGTTTTTAATAAAGTACTATTTATTATTAGGGTTATATCTGATTTAGTCTACCTTATATTAGAGCTATTTATTATACTTATTATATTATAACTCTTTAACTTTATAAACCTTATACTCTTTAGTACTATTAATAACCTTAAGTAATAATAAGTCTTTATCTTACCTTAGTATAGGATTATTAGGATAATACTATAATTAATTTATATATAGAGTTAGGTTTATATACTATAAAGAGGGTAAGTTTAGGTAATATAAATGCCTAACTTATTCTATAATAGTCTATAGCCCTCTCTTCTTCTAGTCTAATGCTTAGCTAAGTCTTATACTTATAAATCTATATATATTAATCCAGACTTTATCCTTAACTATAAAATCCAGTTCCTAGCGCTTCTTATTAGCTTAGTAGATCTACTATTCCTATACTTAGTGAAGATTCTACTTAGTAACTTTAATAGAATCTATAATCCGCTTAGTATACTATTAGGCATCCTCTTTTAATAAACATTCAGCTTTTATTTTATAGCCTTTAAGGTTAGTTCTCTTATCCTAGTTAAGTTAGGATTAGAGTAAGTAGCTAAGTAATAATCTTACTAGTTTTATACTTAGTAACTTATAGTAAAGATTTATTTATATATAGTTTATTAATAGTAATAGTTCATTCTAGTTATTTTAGTAATAGTTAATAAATAGTTATAGTTAGTAATTTAAGTACTGATTATAGATCTTAGTATTCCTGTCTATCTAAAGGTGCTTTACTATACTTAGTTTTTACTTTATTCTAATAAGCTTATATAGCTTATTTATAAAAGTAGTAATAAACTGTAGTCTTTAGTTTAATATTACTATCTCTAGTACTTTAAAAATATAGTAAATATAATAGTAGTATATATATATAACGTCCTTTGCTATTACTATCTAATAGTAAAGTATAGAAAAAGCAATCTTACTAAGCTAATTAATAATTACTTATATATAGTTATATCCATTCTTATCTTTAAGTATATAATAGAAGTCTATTATTATATACTACTATATTTAATATAAGACTTCTAATAAGTATAGTAATCTAAGGGTCTTATCTTTATTAGTATAAGCCCTTTTATATAGCTTATAATTTGCTTAGAATTAATTAATATTAGCTAATAAGCCTGGCTATTAAAACCTCTTAGTAACTAATCTAATAGTTTTATTATATTCTAAGTAGGCTATATTAAGCTTATAATAGTTCTCCTTAATGACTAGTATTTAGAGAATACCTTTATTTAGAATAAAAATGCACTAGTTCTAATAAACTATACTTTCGTCTATTATCTAACTATTAGCCTTCTTTTCTGCGTTCTCTTAGTAGGGCAGTGATTAAGGAGAAGCCCTATTAGCTTAAAGGATGGCATTAAGTAGCTACTATCCCTCTAGTGCTTGGATAGCCTCCTTTCTAGAGCTGACTAAGGACTTAATAGCTTTAGCCTTAATTAATACTACCTCTAGTCCTTCTTTAGAATTAGGCTTAGTATAGAAGCTGGCTATAACCTTATAATTAATAGAACTAATCACTAGGTCCTGATTTAGCAGTACTCTATTTTACGCAGCTTTTCGTCATACCTTCTGTATAGCTAGTTTAGATGACTTCTAAGATAGAGCATTTACTATAATATTCTCTCGCTTTAAATAGTAGGTAATCTTAAAGTCATAAGGTGCTAAGTTATCCGCTTACTGCGCTTACTTACTATTAAAGCGTTATTTTATTAAGAAGTACTTAAGGGCTTTATAGTTAGTAATAACTAGGAATTGCTATTAGAGCCTTAAGAGCTTAGTATTCTATTCTTTTAAGGCTAGTATTATTATAAGTATTTCCTAATTATAAATTAGGTAATATATCTTTATATTATTTATTATCTTAAAGAAAAAAGCTATAGAGTGTTAGTCTTTATCTTTACTCTTCTAAGTTAATACTATAGCTATTACACCTCCTAATGCATTAGTCTTAATAATCGTATTATAAAGAGAGTCATACTAGGCCTAGCATAAGGCTAATAAAATTACTAACTTTATAGCCTTTATTATAATTATTTTCTCTTTAGTTTACCTTTATAAAATCCCTTTCTTTATTAATAGTATAAGTAGTTATACTATCTGACTATAAAACTTAATGAACTTTTAGTAGAAGTTATAAAACCTAAGGAAGGCTTATACTCTTTATACGTTTATTAGTTCTTCTTAGTTTATAATAGCCTTTATTTTCTTTAGGTCTATTCAGATCTTATTTATTATAATTATAAAGCTTAAGAACTCTGTCTTTATAATATAGAATTCTGACTTATTAATATCTACTTATAATCTTATTATAATTAAGCATTCTAAGACTATATTAATATATACTTTATAGTCTTTAATGTTTTCTAAGTAAATGAGAATATTATTAATATATACTATATAATAGATATTTAGGAGATTTATTAAGATATAGTTAATATAAGCTTAGAAATGCGAAGGGCTATTAGTTAGACTAAATAGTATTACTTTATACTTATAGGTATTATACTAAGTCTTAAAAGCTATAAGATCTTTAAAATCTAAGGATATTTATATCTAATAGAAGGCCTGTTAGATATTAAGTTTTATAAATACTTTTGCCTTTACTAGCCTTAACTGAGTTTCTTCTATTAGGAGTAGTATATAATATTCCTTTACTATTAACTTATTAAGCTTTCTATAGTCTATATAAAAACACTATTTACTATTCTTCTTTTTTATAAATAAGACTAGTAATATATATAGTATATTACTTACTAATATAATAAATCCTTTCTATAAGTGCTTTTTAATATAATTCCTTATTACTTCTAGCTATTTAAAGCTTAACTTATATATTAGTAAGACCTTTTAACTATTAGAGATTAGCTCTTTTAATTCTAGCTTTATATTAATACCTAGCTAGTAAAGTAATAAAGCATTAGACTTAGCTTTAAAGAAGGCATATTATAAATATAAGTACTATTAAAGTAACTTTAACTTTACTTTCTCTTTTAATTTAAGTATATCTTTATAAAGGTTCTTCTCTCTAGCTTCTTTCTATTCTAGTTATTCTTTAATAATCTTATCAATCTTCTAAAGAGTGACTTTACTAATCCATTCAGTATCCTCCTGCTTAACCACCCTCTCCTACTACTTACTAGTATTAATAATACTAATTTTAATTATAATTCCTTTAGTATTAATCATTAGTCACTATAGTAAGTTAGCTTAGATTATTACTAGCTTAATATTAAAGTCCTTTATTAGAAGAGAGAGCGCTATATTCTTTAATACTCTATCTATTTTAACTATATTCTCTTTAGTATTATCTAATTATTGTCTTCTTAGTAAGCAATCTCCTCTCCTAAGGATCCGATCTTTATAGGCCTTCTTTCATTTTGCACTTAATTAGTTATATCATTCTATATTAGCCTAGTTTACTAGCCTTAAATAGTAAGGGCCTTTTAATAAAAATATCAGTATTATAATATTACTATTAAGATAATCCTTTGGCCTATTATTAAGCTATTATAAGTAATAATATTTAGTAGAGATTTCTATATTATACTTTTTAAATTACTTTCTTCTAATAATTAACTCTTAATGCATCCTAAGTTCTAATATTAGATAATTTAGCTATTATTTACTATCTATATCTAGTATTACTACTATAATATAAGTAATCCATTATTATTTACCTTTATATCCTTTAATAATAAGTCCTTACTTTAGGATTAGAATTTAATAGCTTTATAGTTATTAGTATATCCTTAGGGCTAGATCCTTATTTATAAAAATATAACTATCTACTCTAGTATTATATAGACTTTTAACTTTAATTACTAATTCTAAACTTACTATTATATAAGGATAGTAAAGCTTCTCCTTACTAAGTAGTTTATTTATATTAATTAAGCTTTTATTAAAGATTAGTAATTATAATTTAGATTTTAAAAAGGAGACTTCCCTTAGGACTTGTCTTTTTCTAACTTAGAGGATGACTTATTTAATTTATTAGGGATTATAATAATAACTATCCGCCCTACTTTCTTAGCCTTAGTATAAACTTCGTTTACTTCGCCCCCCTTTGGATACTCTTAGTAAGTATAGCTAACTTTCTTATACTTAAAGCACTTCTCTTTTTTAGCTAGCTTATAGACCTCTGAGTCTTTAAAAGTCTATTTACTATTAATCTTAGTCTTTAAGTACTTAAGTATTAAAGTTACTAACTTCTTAGTATCCTTCTTTCTAGTAGTAGTACTATTACTCTTACTAATCTATAACTTATTAGTCTTCTTACTATCCTTCTTTATTAAGGTCTTTATATAAGCCTCTTCTATTACTATAATATTACTAAGTATTATTATAAAGGTATTAAAGCTTACCTCTTTAATAAAGCGCTATATAGCTATAGTATGTTTTATCTTTACTAGCACTTTATTATAGAGCTCTTCCTTTTAATTCCTTTTAAGGATCTTAGTATTATTTACTATAGCTAAGAACTTAATATAAAAGCTATACTAACTACTGTTAGTATAGTATCTTAAGGCCTTAAACTCCTCTTATACTTTAATCTTCTTATTCTTATCCTAGAAGAGGGTTATTAGGGCTTAGAAGATATCTTTAGCAGTTTTAAAGGCATCTTCTTTTATATTCTTAGGCATGCGGGGGCATAAATAGGCAGTTATAATACCCTTATAATAACTGAAAATATAATATACTTTATCCTCCTCTTTAGAGTAGTCTTATAGGCTGTTATATTATAGCTTGCGTCTGGCCTTAATAAGCCAGTCTTTAAAGTCCGGTTCCTTATTATTATTAAGCTCTAGTAGGTTATTCTCCTGCTTCTAGTATAGCTTAGTCTTAGCTATTGTCTCGCTCTTAGGAGGCATATCTTTATAGAGAAGGATAGTATGCTATACTGCTTTTAATCATACTAGTTCCTTATTAATCCATACTACCTTAGTATAGGCTATTGCTTTAGCTTTAATTACCTTATTATGCTCTTTAATAAGTCATTCAGTTATCTTAATATACTTATTATATAGCTTAATAAGCTCGTCTTACTACTCTCTAATTACTAATTACTTAATAAAATTGCGAATTATTAAGGCTCATACTTTAGGGTATTTCTAGACTATTAATTCAATATTATTAGCATTAATCAGAAGGTTCTTAAATCTCCTATCCTAATCTTTTATATAGACTGTAAATCGGCTATTATCTATAATCTTATAGGTTTAAGCATTTAAATCTTCTTTAATAGAATCTACTATAAGTTATATAAAAGGTTTAATAGATATCCCTTTATTATCTTTTATATTAGTAGTCTCTTTACTATCCTTATTTATAGACTTAGTAAGGTATTGCTAGACCTATTAATAAAGGGCGCTCTCTTAGTATGCTTTATTAATGCTCTCTTTATTAGCGCTTTATGCACTTAGCTTAGAGCTTCTAATTATATTAACTACTAATTAGTTCTAATTAATAGTAGTTTACTATTTATACTTATATCTTACTATAAGTAAGAGGATCTATAGTCAGATCTAATATGATAATTAATCCTATACTAATATGCATTAAAGTTAATTAAGATATAAATAAAAAGAATTAAAGATCGTAATATAATATTATAGGCTAGGTAAGATTAACTTAAGAGGTAATACTACTATATTATAAGAATACTATAATAAAGAGAAAAGAGAAAGCAGGTAAGCGCATAGATGCGTATATGCATTAATAGTCCCTATAGCCTGCTCCGTGCGTCCTAGTTATGTATTGACCCCACCCTGGGTCCAGCACTCCAGACACTCCTGTCACAAACTTTAAAAATATATTAATATAATTAAAGGAGTTTTATAAGGAATACTTAAAAGCACTTAGGCTACTAAAGTAATTATAGGCTTAGGTTAATATAACTACTATAAATATAAATATATTAAAGCACTTTAATAATAATTAACTAATTAAACTAAGCTAGAGGCCTAAGAATATATAATAGAAATAGAAAGTCTTTATTATTTAGCGATTATAAGGATTTAATAACTTGCACTTATATAGCCATTTTAAGCGCCTTAAAGAGGGGGGTAATATAATAGGAGTGTCTAGAGTACTAGACCCAGGGTGGGGTTAATACATAATTAGAATGCATAGAGCAGGCCATAGGGACTATTAATATATCTACGCATCCACACGCCTGCCCGCTTTCTCTCTTTCCTCTTTATTATAGTATTCTTATAATATAGTAGCATTACCTCTTAAGTTAATCTTATACAGCCTGTGACATTCTTTATACTTTATATAAGCTAGATTAAATATATAACTGTTATACTTTAATATATTTAATTTACTTTATAATATCTATTATTTTAAGTATAGTATTCTTTTTATTTATTTATTTAATATAATATATAAATTAAATTATTTCTTTTTAATTATATAAAAAATACTGTAATATGTATTTATAAAAGAGATCTTATATGTATTCCTTTTATATAAATATCTTATTTACACAGCCAGCTATTCAAGTAGAAGTCGCTAACTTTCTCCTTACTCTTATTAAGCCATTTTACTCTACCCATGCTCCAGGCATTCTAAGGTAGTTATTGTCTCTATGTACAGTATCCCAGAATTCGCCCGCAAGCTTCTCAATATCAACACGCCATGAAAATGCCCAGTGCTTCAATGCACCACCATATTCAAAATGAATGAGACAAACTGGCAATGTCTCCTCAACTCGTTTTCGTCTCGTTGTAGACCAGTAACTCATCGTCATCTCAAAATCACCATAGTTCACATAATCCTTTTTCCAATTATAGAAAGCCTCCTGCTCTCTTTTACCATACAGTGCCAGGTCAATACCACTGTACTTGATGCGGTGAAGCCACTGGTATATAACAGATGACACGGCCCTCCGCCAACATCGAGATCCATGTCTTGCCGCGTCTCTGTGGCACACGGGGAAATGTTCCAGGAAAGCTGCGCGCAAAACAGACATAAATGGCGTCCCGGTCCATTCTGGTACTCGAAGCAGTGGGTCGATTCTGCTTGTGGTTTCAAGCTGGACGTGTTCCACGAAGTGGAGCTCATCCATTGTTGAGTTGCGTATGATTAGATTAGATATCTCGTTCCACCTTTTCAGGCCTTTAGTATATCTCGGCGCTTCGTAACGTCCTAGAGTATGTGGTCGGTGATCTCGATGATCACGAGCGAAGCCGATCGCAATTGTGTGTAAAAGACATTGCCTGGATTCTGTCGTGTTGATGATATCTTCAAAACCATGTGTCTTCCTTTCCCCTAGCAAAAAAGTCATAACGTCCGGGCTTGGATGTTGGCCAACTTGGCTTTCTAGGACGTATAGTCGAACAGCACGTATAAGTGCCTCCAAGGATTGGTTGAAGAAGTCGGGAGCTGCTCTTCGCTGGAATCGTGATAGAGTCGCTACGTTGTCCGGCCCACGGCATAGGCCAAGCCAGAAAAACGAGTCGGATGTATGATAATTTTGGCCGCCAGAACGGCTCTCAAACATCTGGATGATATCCTCAGCCAACTTTTTAGGGCCAGCGTGGTTGAATAATGAGCCCCAGAGACCCATTTGTCGTGGGGAACTATTGTAATAGTCAGCCATATTACCCAAATAATGTTGGGCACTTCAGGCATATATAGCCATTTCATATTTCGAATCTTAGAAAAAGGGACGCCTACAAAATATTGTTGTCATACTCGTCGATGCATGTATCGAGGCCTAGGTCCAATAGCTTTCTGCAAATCAGGGGCTGATATGCGGCTGATGCGCACTAAACACAATATACTAAGTACTGTTATCCGATAAATATGATACTTGTACTCACGTGAAGTAGAGAATACCCTTGCTCATTTCGATCAAAGGGGGTTGCAACTCCATTATCAAAAAGCTGAAACATTTCGTCATGGTCACCACTCTCCACGACTAAGAAAATCTTTGAGCCGCTAGCTCGGACGTTGTAATTTCTGAATCTGAACTGGTTTAGGATATTCGGACCATAGTGATATGTGAAGGTCCATGTTGTGGTTAAAAACCACTTGGGGAGGTTGACGGCGGACGATGTCCAACCTTCATCCCAGGATGGTTGCTCCTTCCTCAGATTGTTGTGCTTTGAATCTGTTTCAGCATTCAACGAAGCTTCGGACTCGCAACTCGGTGACCTGAATACCGACTGCTGGTTGCAACTCACGTTCGCTTGAGGGTAACAAATCTCGTTTGGAGGATTCAGCGTTGATTGGATATTGTTGATTTTGTTTGACATGGGTACAGTGGCCGTGGGAACTCTTCCATTCCATACTTGTTCATTACCTGCATTTTCTTGCAATCCCACGTTGGTTGGGAGCGGCTCGCCCTCGTGCACACTGCCAGTGATAAGTAAGTATTAAAGCATGTTGCGGGACAACTAACCTTGAAAGATATGCAGCATACCGTTGATGCCTCTCTATGCTCTTGTGCAGTTTCTCCAGACGTTCTTCCAGTTTAACCAGGTCATGTGGGGTCTTGACTAAGCAAATAAGCCGCCGGAACTTGCTAGAGGCAGTTATTTGCCTAGAGAGGCGATCTACAATGCTAGAGGCTAGTTCCAACGATTCCAGATACCAGGAGACGTAGTCGGATGGCGAGGAATTATTTTCTAGAAACGAGGCGAGGGCAGTTCGTCTGTGACACCGTTCAAATTGTTTTAGTACAATCTTCAGCATATGTACTTCATGTTGATATCCCTGGATCTGGTGTGCAACTTCCTTGGCGAACTGCTTCTTGTGATTGACAAGTTGAACGATTTCATGAACAACTTCCGTAATAGCGATAGCGCTCGATATGATGCTGATGATTTCAGCCATGGAGGAGATTCGACCTAGGAGGATGGGGTGAAAAAAAATAAGGCGACAGTTTTACCAGCCATAAAATGCGATGCATAGGAACGACAGTTTAAGTAGTGAAGATCGCGGCACAGCCGAGCCTTGCGACATAATAGACAGCCCGTCTCAAGAGCCTCAGAATTTGCGTGAATGGGTGTGGGTGTGGGGCGGCTAGATGTCGGCGCTTAGACGTGGGGCTGGATTGGGCTCATGGGAGGTTGAAACAGCCACCAGGGCCTCAAAATGGTCGCATGGCCCCATTACCTGAGGCCCTTGAGGCGTATTGTAATAACGCTCATATTCTATTAAAAACATACCTGATCTTTACATGGAGACGCAGTTCCAGCCATGCCTGACATGAATACGGAGCACTCGGAAACGAGTGTATTGGAGCAATTCATGGGGATGGGATCCTCTGGGGTTGAAATGGCGAGTAGTGACAGGCAAGGAGGAATGAGATGGTGGAAGAGGGAAGATGAGCGTGGAAATCAGGCCGACGTGGCACGTGCTCGGCCATACGGAGCTTCGCGTCATGTCCTTGGCCAACAGGGCGGACGATAGGGTTGGAAATGGCGGCCCAAGGCACATTTCCCTAAGCTGATGAGGGAAGCCGGCTAAGCCAGTCTAAGGATAAAGGCGTGGAGAACGTGATCGAATGACAAATTGAAGGCATGGTAGCTGCTGGCGCCGGGCATCACAGGTAGGCGCAACTGCCTCACCACTGTTATTTTGAGCGGGATCCCATGTAGTCATCGGAGTCATCTGAAGCTGACCGGGGCGCATCGACGGCCTTTATGGTCGGCTGAATGCATAAGCCATTGGCTGAATCCCTGGGCGACTTATTAGTGTCAAGGTGGTGAGGCTCGTTTGTGCTCAAGCCTTGACAAGGCGCGGCCACATGCGGGCATATCGAGAGACACTACTGTCTCCTCTGACTGTTGGGAACGCTTGTGGAGCACACAAAAAGCAACAACAAATAGCTTTGCACCAATCATCTCGGAGAAGTCCCAAATCTGCTCCACAAGCGTTTAACAGTCAAAGGAGATCGAACACCCTAACTAGCGGCGACTAGCACGTCGCCAGGAAGTGTCAAACCGATGGCTTCTGACCGTTAGGCCAATGGTAATCAAGCTCACCGGGCATGTCAAATGTCGACGTCGCTTCAATACATATTCGGCAGCAGTTGAACTTACCAGCGCATGCATTCAACGGCAAGTCGGCAATGGTAAGAACAGATGTGCTGTATAGTTCAGCTAGGGCATGCCGGTCCTTTGTACTTGGCCTGAGCACTACGTCATTCTCCACTCACCTTGTCAACCCGGCCTCTCTCTCTTTCAATCATCCATCACATCCAGCAATACACGAATTAGCCATAATAGGCCATTAGACCGCACCCCCGCACCCCAAAGGTCAAGATTTGGAGGAGAAACGTTGAACTACTAAATCAGTCTGTCCATTTCCAACCGTCTCGTCTCGCTTGGCGGGGAGACTGTATCACACACTCAATCCCGATGAGAAAGTTTCGAAGATACAGGGGGGAGGGGGAAGAGGAATTAACCCGGTTCTGAGAAATCCAGACTTGACCGCAATGCTTCTTCAAACGGCCGCCGCTCTGGCCGGTTAAAGCAGACTCAGTCCATGTCATCATCTTGTTTCAGCCATGCATGGCTCAGATCCATCGGCCTGGTTTGTCGTACCCCTACCTCTCGGTGGGCCATGGCTGAGACAGAGGCCGCACACAGACCAGGTTTTTTTTATGGAGCGGAGCCGTCGCCACCTCTCGCGGATGATGGTAAACGAACGTCCGAATCACGCCGTGCGTCCAATTTTTGCTCGCATAACAAAAATGTAAATAGGCGTTATGGATGCGCGATGCGCGGGACTCTCGACAGGGGGCCGCGAGGTGGGTCGCCTTGGCAAAGCCAGAATCTTCTTCGAATCTCCCAACCACGAAAACAAAACAGGGGCGACCAGGTTGTGACCAACAACTCCAACAGGGGTAGTTCCTGACTCGTGACGCGGCGCTTCCCACTTTCGTCTGAAGTACGAGTTCTCATGGTCCAGTCGTTGTTTGTTCTCTCGCATTAGCCGTTCGTTGCCTTAGAACAGATAAGGGCGCCAACAAATTATGGTAGATGCTGGACGGTTGACTGTGAGCGGTGCTGTTGCGATTGACCCCGTTTCCACCGTCATGGCCGAACCCCAACAATTTACGTATGCTGCTCAGTAGCCGGCAGAGTTCAGTAATCCAACCACAGCACCCCTGCGCACACAGCTTGGATACTCGTCATCCCCTGATGTCTGACGTCATCCCTACGTATTCCAGTGGCCCAATTCCGTTTCCATCACGGAGCCCGAAGAAGTAGCTTATTGAGGCTACTAAAGCTCAAGGCTGATCGCGACCGTAACTGTCTTGCCGCCTCCAACATAGGTCGGCCGCGGCTGCTTGTAGCACCACCACGAACAAGGCACAGGTCAGTCATTTTAGAATAGCTAGAAAAGCGCCTAGTTAAACAATTTTTCCTGTTGAATCTTTGCTGCGGATTGTGGCAAGGCTCAAAAGATGAAGGTTGCAGCGGCAGATCCGGGCTTGGGCGGCCGATCGAGGACTTCGCCGGTCGGGCTCGTAGGAAGAGGACATTTTCAGCCGAATTAGAAGGGAACAGACAGAGGGCAGGAAATCTGCAATAAAATTGATAGTCATACAATCTAGAAAACAGAGGTCCGGTGATTTCCGGCTGCTCGATGACCCCGTCCTTTCATAGCTGTTGAAGCTGATGATCCTATCTGAACGAATTGACCTTCTAAAAATCCTCTAAAAATCCCCTATTACTAGGGAGTCGACTACCTAGTCTCCAAATCCTTTTCAGACCCCTGTGCAAACCGTCCCGCATCATTGTATTATGCTACTCGACATCAAGTCTGGCAAACATACTATTCTTACAGAGCGTATTAGCAATGGCAAGACATTGGGCAGTCTAGAATTGATCAGTATCGTGAGTTTGATAGCTAGATAGAACCCCTCGATAGTTTGCAATGTGAAATTCATTAACAAACTTCACAAGGTTCCTATGATGGCTACAGTAGGTGCAAAGCGAGGCTAGTCTGGCGCGCTGAAAAGATGTAATTGTGAGGTAACAAATGGAGGCTATTCCACTTTCAATATTTGCCGTCCATTTCTCCGCCGCACCCCTGGGGTAACTAGGATTAGGACAGGTCTCAATTTAATGAGCGAGAACGGTATCAGCATGGATAAAATCCTACTTGTTTGTCTCTGGTTTGCACGTCCAACCATAGTCGTGAGCCAGAAAAGTTGTTTGCTGCCTCTAGGAGTTTAATTCGAATTTGGACGGCCAACTCAAGCATGGGGTTTGAAGGCTCATTTCTACTTGCCGAGGAACTTCACTGTTCAAAAACGGCCGAGTTTGAGGAACTTATAACCCATCCAGGCACTCACATTTCCTCGAAGTATTAGACTCAAAGGTCACGGCAGCAATCCTCCTCGAGCCTTCTGTTGCTTAGCTGTTCAGTTAGAACTATCAAATTATACCATCAAATCACTAAACAAATCTCAATCATGGACTTTTCCAGCATCTACGTTCTTCCCGATGCCCAGCATGAGAATTATCTTTTCAGTCAAGTTCTCTTCCATGTTGGTTTATCCCCAAGCTTGAAGCTTCGTCTTGTATGACTCGCCCGTTCTGTATTGAGGAGAATATCACTAAAATTTGCGGCAGCAGAGTGGTCATTCGGGACTGTGGACATGTGTCAGTCATCCTATTATATTTTGCTCATCCGCTTTATATAATAACTTCAATTACTGATAATTCAACAGTGTAACTGCGGTCGTGGTTCGATTGTTACAAGTACTCTTTGTCCAGGGTGCAACCACCCCAAGTGCGCAGAATGTGTGTAATATGGCCACTATATCGGACGCATCTAGATAATAGAAAAGCTTGGGTTTGAGAGATGATGATTTATGAAGTATTTCATCTATAGAGTCATTCTAAATAGATATTCCAATAACAATCATCTTCTTATAGTCAATTAATCCAATAAGAGGTGAAAACTACTTCATTCTACAACTAGCATTCTGTTAATTGTTACCCTCTTATCTTAATTAATTAAGGCCGCTGTTCTTATTTAAGTCCTAGACTAAATGGCTTTGAAAGCCAGCGTTAGATAATCAGTTTTAATTAAGAATTCATCTGATATTGACCCTATTTCATTAAAATGACTCCTCAGCACCCTGTGTTGTATTCCGCTGTAAACAACGATAATATGTAGTTAATTTACCGCGCACCTGCTTACCTCCCATCAAGCTAGCAACAAATAAGACCTTATCTTTGGAAATAAATGCTTTGTTAAAGATCCAGGCTGTCACAGTCAGTATATGAGACTCGGAGAAAAGAGGGGGCGCTCATAATGCTATAGGAGCGTAAGGCGAGGCCTCTTCAAGTACATGAAAAAGAATCGGATGATATTGCAGTCATCGGGCTGCGCCCTAAATATCCGCTGACGGATGTCGGGCACGAAATAATAGGTCAAATAGGGCTACGTAATTGTTAGATGGAAGAGGAAGAAGGATCGCAATTTCGGCTCGTGGAGGGATGTAATTACTCACACGTGACATCAGATTGCGGGTCCGAGCCACGGGTGCGCTGGGCCCGTGGCCCCGGCCCCGGGTCAGTCTTAGCTACGCTGTCGGCTCCGGCCGAAGCTAGCTACCCTGTACCTTGGTTTCTTTAGCTGTAGACCCCAGCCTAGCACGTCGTCTTGCCCATAAGGGATTCTGTGGACATCTAGATGTCTTCACGACGGTAATAATACAACAACAACTTCAAGTACATGAAAGGCTCCAGTTCTTGCCCGTCAAACAAAATCGTCTCTTCTGCTAAAGCAACACGGCAACGGGCGTACATTTCATGCGATGCGTGTCGACCGCATAAACCCGCTCCGTGCCGGCTGTGACGGGCCAGCGCCATTCCTGCTGACGCTGCATCAATGCTGGCGGGTCTTGCCAGTTCTGAAATCCCAGAATCGTCAGCGGAAGACGAACGACCCGAGACTGGCTGCCCCGACGAAGGGGTTTAATAAAATCATGGTCGCTATCTACTAGCCAGGAGGAGCCTGCAGCAACAATCCAACACGCGAAGGACAACTCCCTTTTCGACGAGCCAGCCGCGTAGCCTGTCCAAGACTTCCTACCCCTCGCCGCTACTAGAGTGCAGAAAGAGGCTGCCGACCATGACACATAAGGAGATCCAGGAGACAGAAGTCTCAGTCGCCCATGCCTATCGTCACCGCACTCTGCAAACACTGCTAGAGAGACATGGCCCTGGCCTATTGACATAACTGACTAGAATAAGTTCGTCCTGTTCAAAAGGGGCATCGTAACGGAGCTCGAGGTGATCGAATATCTCGATTTTTACTTCTGCGTCCTCTGGCCCTTGCGCCCCATGGTTCATGCATTCTATCGCGACAGAGCTAGATATGATCTACTTACTGTAGAAGAGCCCTCGCTGCTGACATATCTCGTCACTCTGGCATCTTGTTATTACATCCTTTCGGGGGTGCGAGGCGAGATCAGGTCCGAAAGGATGTACTGGCAGGCATGGCCGCTCCTCTAGAAATACCTACAGTTGGCTCTCTGGGGGTCTCTTGTAACTCGATTTCTTAGAGCTGTTGTAGCCTTGCTGCTAATGACCGAGTGGCATGCAAAATGCTCAAGTATGTTCCTGTGCACTGTTGGCAGTTCGTCATAGGTGCCAACCTGCATCTACTTAAGGTTAGTACCCCGGGTACGGGAGAACATATCAGAGGTGTGCCGACAGCTATTAAGGCTAGCACTTGAGCTGCAGGTATTGCAAAAATGCTGGTCCCTGGCTCCGAGGAACTCCAAACCCTACTGCGAGAGTCAGCTGCTGACCCTGCTATCAAGAATTGTTACATTATATCATCCCTTTTATCGCATACCTCAAATGACACTCGCTGAAATTCAAGCGTCTTTATACAAGAATCTTCACCTATTGAGAAAGTTCTTGGCAATGATCTGTCTTCAGTTGAGCGGCAGGGACTCGGTCATCTGCTTCCCGGCTCGCAAAACGATGTAGACGGGCCCGTACCCCGGGATGAGGCCGCCCGGTCAGCATCCGCGACAGGGTTGTTGTCCTGCTGGCCCGGAGAGCATAGGTCTCAGCTTACAAGCCTGTCAAACGCTGGAATAGCCCCTAAAGATATCAGAACATACATACGTCAAAACACCACTTCTATTGCAATTCAGCAAAATATCTACAATGGCATTGCATATACAAGACGAGATATTTGCGAAGGACAGAGTACGATCAACGCACTTGCCAACCAACTAGATCGAGAAGGATTCTGGAACCGAATGCAACTAGGTACAGTTGACCGAGTAACAGCTGTCCTGTTCGCCCACCCAAACTCGCTGGCATACCTCCAGGCCTAGCAAGATACAATACTGGACTGCACCTATAAGACAAACAAGTACGGAATGCCGCTCCTGGATATGACCGGAATCGACGCTTGCCAACAGTATTTCTGCATTGCGTTTATATTCCTCAGTGGCGAGACTGAACAGGACCACATGTGGTCCTTGGACCGTCTGAATTGCAACTTCTCAAGGCGTTTTACCTGCTCCTATCTATGAATGGTACTAACTGGGTGTAGGCTGATATCAACAAGGTCTACGTCATTAGAAATGGACGATTTGTAATCAAGATGCATACTAAGACATAATCCAATATTTTAATAACTGTTGCTGTAGATGTTTGCCTGCGTGGCAGGGATGTCATTGGTCACTTCAAGAGCAACATTATCTACGTAACAGGGGCTATTCCTATTTTCAGACGCAGTCTGGAGATTGTCGTCAGAAATCGACGATTTGTAATCAAGATGCGTAAGACGTAATCCAATATTTTAATGACTGTTGCTGTAGATGTTTGCCTGCGTGGCAGGGATGTCGTTGGTCACTTCAAGAGCAACATTATCCACGCGACAGGGACTATTCGTATGTCCAAGTCGCAGTCTGGAGATTCTACCTGATCTCAATCAAAATCATGAGGGTTATTCTCATACAGCCATATGGAGTCTTTCTTAACAAAAGGTATATATAGACACGCTTCCCATGCTTCAGAACCAGATATAAAAACCACAAGGCTGAATTCTAGTCCAACAAACGCCAAAACGTTGCACCGATGCCCGCTATGTTCTTTCCTTATGAGCCAGACCTCGCTGCCGGGACCACCGTCCTTGTGACAGGTGTAAGCGGATTCGTTGGAAGCCATATCGCAGATCAGTTGCTTTCCAGAGGTTACAACGTCCGAGGCATTACTAGGGATGCTGCCAAAACTTCGTGGATAACTTCGCTGTTTGAGAAGAAGTATGGTCCAGACAGGTTTCAACTCTGTACTGTGCCCAACATTGTAGAGGCTAATGCCTTTGCTGTTGTTCTGAAAGGTGCATTCTGGAAGCATTTGGTATCATACTCGGCTGCTGATTTTTTTATAGGAGTTTTGGGCATTGTTCATGCCGCATCGGACATGACGTTTGATTCAGACCCAGATCAAGTTATCCCTCCAACCGTTGCCATGGGCTTGAATCTCCTTCGTTCAGCGGCGCAGAATCGAGATATTAGGAGATTCGTGTACACATCATCTTGCGCTGCTGCAACGACTCCGAAGCACGGGAATTGGCCGAGAATCTCAAGCGACACGTGGAACGAAGAGGCGATCGAGGCAGCCTGGGCCCCGCCTCCGTATCTTGCAGACAGGGGGTTTGCAGTCTACGCGGCGAGCAAAGCGCAAACTGAGAGAGAACTGTGGAAGTGGTATCACGAAAACAAGCCTGGCTTTGTTCTCAACACAGGTGAGCCAATCGTGGTAGTTCACCAGTAGTGGTAGTTTGGGGCTTCTGAAGCTAACGAAGGCTCATATACGCAGTGCTTCCAAGTATGAATATAGGCGAAAGCCTCGACCTGGACAACCAGGGGCACCCATCAACTTCTGGCCTCATCGAGGCTTTATTCAGGGGCGACCACGAGTCGGTTAATGCGGCTCATCAGTGTGAGTAGATATTTAATGACTAATGGTTATCATGAATGCTAAAACAATATCTGCTTTAGTTTTCTACGTCGACGTGAAAGACACTGCGCGCCTTCATCTGGCCGCCCTTCTTCACCCTAACATATGTGACGAGCGAATCTTTGCTTATGCGGGGCCATACACTTGGCACATGATTCAAACAGCCATGAGAGGCATTTACCCCGAAAAGGAGTTCTCTCCTGATTTTGCCGAGACTGGGTTGGATCAGAGCCAGATTGTACTGGCCCCAAAGGCTGAGGGGTATTTGAAAGAGATGGGCTACAAGGGCTGGACAGCTCTGGAAGAAAGTGTGAAGATGAATACGGAGGACTTGGTGTGACTTTGATAATGGACTACAAAATGATCTACATTAGGCTGCAACCTTATAGACTAACTTCTCTGCACCAATTGGTTTCATTTGAGGGTCTTCCCTATGCTACTGGCATTCATGCATAGAACCCGAACCAAGTAGGGCAAATCCATCTGGCACAATCCTCTTCAAACCTCCTGGCATCAGACGGACCGGGTTCGCGGCAAGCCTATGCTGCCCAGGTAACCAGTTGCAAAAAGCTGAGGCGCTTGGAGATGTCAGCATAGGGTGCTAATCCTCATGGAATTGATTTGTGACCGCCCAAATACTCCACTAGGCCCGTCAATAACGAACTCATTCCAACAACTTTGCGCTGACGTACTGATCCTTAGTACCGATCTCAATGTCTGCTGCCCCATCCTTCTCTAGCGGCGGCTTCGATCACCTCAAACGTGTTCGAGAGTAGTTAATATACGTGATTAAGCTTAAATCACAGCCCCCAACTCGATTTGTATGTAACTTCATACACGCATGTCATGCGCTGCCAAAATCAGCCCGATGCCTGTGGCGGCAACACTCTGCACACGTGAGTTCAGAGATCACAGAAATGTACCTGGACTCCTTCGACCCACATCTAACAAAGTTATTAAAAATTAGGCAGTGTGTATATAACTGCCATAGATACCAGGTCCAAGCCCAGATATTCTTACATCAGGTAAGGAAGGGGGTATGCAATGCTTCGCCATCTATAGCAAGAATCAGTTCAGGGAGGCAAGACCAAGCTATTAAAGGCTTACATTGTTGCAACAGGCTAGATGAGTACTAGTTTCTGGAAGGGGGGAAGAGTATGGGCTTGTAGTTATCAAGATTTGGGCTTTCTTGGAAGTGGAACTCTTCGAGGCACACACTTGGGGAAGAATTGGTTTCTTGTCGGAAGTCGTGACCGCTTTGTCCTCCAACCCAAGATCTGCCGTCCAGCTCCCAATGCCAAGCAGATCTGTGCTCTCAGAGTTGTCCCTGGTGGTGGTGGTGGTGAATTAGCAAATCAACCTGTACAAAGCAGTCCGTCCATGATTTCTTACATATTATCGCAATCGTCTTCTTTTAATGAAGAATATGAGTGATGAGAAATTGGGGTAGTGATAGGAGGTAAACTGTTTAGTCGGAGAAGAATCAAGACCGTCCTCGTGCGATAAATCTCTTAAGGGGTATTATTGAAGAATGTTCAGTGTTGTATGACTTGTATCTGTTCAAGCCGCGAGGAAGACATGGGCGCCCCGTGTAGTCCTTGAGCTCACGAGAGCGCTCTGTGGGCAGGTAGCTGGGAATTGCAGCCATGGTAAGTACGCCGCTAGTATTCGAATGCGACAAGTAGCCTCATCACCAGAGGAAGTTGAGAATTGAGCAGTGCAATAACTCGCCGAGCAAGGCACGATTTGCAAGGTTTCTATTCGTGACAGAAATGGTCACTGCACACCTATGCGTCTTTCAATCCAGTGGGCATGTTTGGGCAGGGTCTCGTTGAACTTGCAAGTTGTAATGCACTCGATCCTAACCCGCCCACTGGATAATCCAAGATAAGGCACCCTCATGAGACGCGGGATGTGTCGCAGAGCGCGTGCTTCGGGGCGGTAAGCTTGTCATACCTTGCTCCCCTGTCATCTTGCCGCCCCATATCCTCTTATTAGCTGGGGGGATTTACTGCACTCAATATGATAGGCTCTCGGCATGCTGTGCACTCTGTATCTGGCGTTGTACAGAGCTGGGCTCCAATGGGCTAAGGTCGCGTCACGTAATAAGGGGCAGCAGCATTGTTAAGTAAACATAGCGCTATGCGCGCTTTTCCTTTATAATATAACAAGGCTCTTTCAATCTCTCTATCGAATGCTCTGTTGTGTCCTATCACGCTGTTCCTTTGTGACATAGCTGCGCTAATTGCGACATCTGGTGCCCTGCTCTTTGTGGCATCCTGCATAGTCCACTGCTATTCGGCGAGAGACGTAGTGCACTTCAACACAATTGGTGCTGGCGTCTAGTGCACTCTTACGCACCAAACAGAATCGAGGTCCAAAAGAGCTGTTATTTTCAGAGTAGTCACTGGTTGAAGACCATGTCCGAACCGGTGTCTGACACAAGGCCCCAGGCCGTGGCTCTTAAGGCTTGCTGACTGTTTCAGACCCATCTTCCGACGCTGCACTCTGGTTCGAAAGAGAGCTTCGGAAGGAAATCGTTCCAAAGAATGGTCATTCTAACGGAATTAGGGACATGGATAAGCCACAGCGTATCGGATTTGGTCTAGAACCCGATCCGAGCTTGACTGACTTAAAGAATTGCGAGCAACGGGCTGAATGAACTTTTGAGGCTCCGGGTTTTGGGTACTTAGTGTCAAGTATTTAGTGACTACGGCGTTTTGATCATGGGCTACGGTATTGACTCTGCGGAATGGCTAACGGTCATCGAAGTCCCCCAAGCTGTGAAAGAATTAATCGAGAGGTTCTACCAGCTATTGGAGAACTTTGGCCCGGGCATTGGTGATATCCTTGCTAATGAGATATTCGTGAGTGATGGGGTGGTATATTGCTAATACCTCAATCTTGCGGTCTGCCCCTTGATCGGTACTTATGTTCCTTCTGTAGAAGGGTTACTCAACCGCCAAACACTTCCCATTGTCTTTAACAAGCATTAAATCGGTGACAATCGAGCTCCTTAGTCCGGACTAAGCCGCAAGCACCATGAAATCAGAGGCCATCTTCGGACGAAGCGTTGCGCTAGAAGTACCAGCGGTCCAACTAGAAGCAAAACTATTCATATCCTCCAACCACTCCTTTTGCGGCAGTATCTCTTCCACAGCCTCATAAAAAGCAGCGGCGGTGAAGCATTTGCAATTGACTACGCCCAAGAGATCTACGACTAGTGTTCCTCACGAATTGCACCCACCAAAAGTAAAACCAGGAACTTTGTTGTGACAATAGAAACTCCATCATATCAAGTCTTTTAGTATTATCGACGAAGCTCAAAGATGCTCAGTGCACATGAGCCACTCTCCAGTTGTTTATAAACTCATACTGGGGCCTGATTCTCTTCCAGTAGCCGGAGACGCTCCCGAATTGCAAAGTTCCATTCCCTCACCACCTTGAATATCAAAACGAGACCGAAAGTCAGCAAAATGCCAGCAGATATGACGATGGCTGAGACGCTGACTCCGATGGCCGCGGCTACCCAACCTCGCTCCCTATCGTCCTGAACCGACGCAACAACCTGCAGACCGCTCAAAATCACCGATACAAATGCGATGAAAAATAGAAACGGCCCGTAGAAGCGCGCAAAATATGTTCCGTACTGGTATTCAACCCTTTGAAAGTGTGATCTGCCGAGAAGGAGCGGCGCGTAGAAGTTGAGCCGCGTGAGCCGGATCTCGCCGTAGGCGTAACGCGGCGACACGTAGCGACTCTGGATACTCGCCAGGCTCGACGTGAAGTTGCAGAACTGTTCCCAGGTGACACCGGGCGGTATGAGACATAAGCCAGGATCCTGGGCGATACGGAAGTCGGATTCGTGCTTGACAAGGTAATAGTAGGTCCGCAGATATCCAAGCGCCGCTCGGCGAATGCGGTTTGCACGAGCTTCAATGTCTTCACTGCCGTAGATGTAATCCTTCCAGAATACGTACGATGTGATGTATTTGGGCAGCGGCTTGACAAAGATGCGATCGTAGATCCAAACCAAGTGTAATTTGGGGTCTTCGGTCACGACGATGGTGCGTCGTTTTACTACCTGACGGTGGAGGGGCGAGATGTTGGCAGGATTCTGCGTTGACATCCACCATAATTTATCAGCAACTCGATCGAGGTCGTCGGAGCAGAGATCGCTGGCGAGCAAGTCTTGGATGGCCTCGAACCGGAGCGGCACTCGCGGATACCCAGGCACGTAGCGCGCTGGCCGGTCCAGCTCTCGCGTCAGCTGGTCCTCCAACGCAAAGGGTGGTGGACAAGGTCCAGGCCCTGTCATGATGATGGCAAAAACGAGACGGATGGGTTCATGTGGTGCAAGTCAGGCGTTGACTAAGGTCGCCCATTGTTTGTGAACGGGAGAGAATAGGGTTGAAAAGAAGCGAGGCATTCATCTGCCTGTTTTGGGGCGTCGGGCTGCACTATCACAGGTATCTGCGACTATGATTCGATAAAACCTCGCACCATTCTAGCGATGGATTGTGGGGTGGTTGGGGTTATCTGAGTCACGGGGCCATGGCATGCTTCACAAATAGACCAATTAAACGTTGATGATGAATTAATGTGATTGTTCATCAGCCACTCCATGTAAAATACCCATTCCCAAGTACCTATTAGCCATTTGACTATTGCCGACGCCCAAATTGTCTGGCGAGAATGTCTACGATGCAATTTCGTATTGTCTCATATTCTGGGCTGTACTTCTCGAACTTGACCAAGTCAGCGTGCGGACGTTGAATGGGAATGATGAAGTGGTTGTTCATTTCCCACGGGCGACTGTGCGTGGCAGATTCCTTATCGACCAGCACCACTTGGTCGCCTGTCAAGCTCAGTTTCCCGTTGACCTACTCGACGCTGTGTGTTAATGTAAAGCCATGTCTCAACATATTGACTCATACGTGGGGGGAGCCTGAGCAACATACTCTCTTTGCAGTGTTGGAAACGCATGTCTCATAGAACGAGTAAATGACGGCCTGGCGAGAGTGGAAGCGTTTGGGGAATAACTCGGCTTGCTTGGCTAGGACAGGAGAGCCGACACCCAATGATGTGAGGAACTCCGAGTTTGGCTGGCTCCCAATGATGGAGAGGAGGGCGGTGACGTCCATCCCCTTGTTAGGAACACCAAAGAACAATGCTCCTATTGTCGCTTCGAGGATGACAGATTCCGTGGCGTTAGCTTCCGGTTCAGCACACTGGATGAGAACTTCCTTGACCAGTAACCCGCCCAGACTATGGCCGATGAAGATTAGAGGCCTGGTTGGATGTCTTTCCCGTATTCCTCGAAGTTGCATTCTGAGTTCGATAGCCAGGTCTTCCATGCTCTGGAAGGACTGGCTCTTGTCAACACGCGCATCATATCCGTAAACAAGGATTCTTGGTTCGATCCGTTGTCCAAACTCTTGACTCTTCACAACATCAGGCCCGAGAGTCTCTTGTAGCCACATGTAGTGACCATTTCGTTGTTTGAAGGATCCAAAAGCATGTCCACCAAGTCCATGAATGGCGATGATGCTACTCCGAGCCCCGCAAGTCAGCAAATTTACGCTGCAAGGGGGTTATGAATGACTTACTCGACGTTAACGTTCGAATGAGGATCGAGATTCATTCCAATTTGCGTGAAGCCATGGAAGTCGGTGTCAAAGTGCAAATCAACGTCTTTCTCCTCTATCGGGGGGCTATAAGCATCGACCTTTGATGCCGAGGCGTCTTGTGATTGTAGCCATAGCTGGGATGGTATAGTGAAGTGCCAGTGCCATTTTGGTGATGACAACTTTAACTCTGCCGGTTCAGAGTCAAACGACACGACTGCCACGTTCTCTTCCAGGTGGTTATGACTTGAAAAGGCTTTGACTTGGATAGCGACATCCGATATGGATAAGGCGAGCGATAGCAACCTAACAAAGGTGTCACTGGAGCATGAGGAAGGAATGCCGCGAACTCGGTACACTTGGCGTGATGGTCCCGACTCATGTGGCTTCCTCGTAAGCGGGTTGATACTTTCTTCGGTAGTAGCAGAGAATCCTGCTGCTGCGGAGGTTGGGAGGTGTTCTTGGGTCGATAAAGGGCTCAGACAGTCCAACATAAACTCTTCCAGACCGGAGTCTCCCAGCTTCGAAAAATCGGTGCTGGCAACTCCCTTACCCTTGGGAGTAATGCCATCGAACAACACAGGGTCATCCCTGGACCAAGGAAAAGCTTTGAGCTTGCAGAGTGGAGCAGGAATATCGGCTTCGGCCTTGACAATTGCAAGGAACGGGCCGGAGAATGTCAGGATGGTTGCCACAGGGATCGACTCGCAGATGCCCGACGGAGATCCGCGTGGCGATACAAGCTCCAACAAGACCTGGTGCGGCTCCGCCTGCGACTTCTCAGACCAGGTAGAGGCTTTAATGGCAAAGCAGCCCTGAGGCCGCGGGGCAAAGGAGCTCGAAGCCCTGACACCGGGACTCCCGTTAGAGGTTCCAGCTGCTCCTGAGTCAGACATGCGCTTGCTTCCGGGTTGGATTAATCGGACGACGGGATAACTGTCGCCAGGTGTTCGGGATCTGAACGTAATGGAGATTTGGGCTCTTCTCAAGCGCAGATAGCCATTCTCGCGTCCGCGCAGGCTGAAAAGAAGCACCAAGAGCGCTGCAGGCTGTCCTTGCCAAGTTCCGTACGCCAGAGACACGACAGTGCCGATGATGCCGTTGCCGAAGAGCTCGATGTGCGTGACTTTGGTTCGAGTATCTGTGTCATTGTGGTTGCGCTGGCCCAAGTTACTGGAGCCGCCGTCGAATTCGAACTGACAATATCGGCTCTCCAATGCCGCCGACTCGGTCGATTCCATACTGAGCGGACCACAGAACACAGAATGAATGCTCCAGACAATGGGGGTGATATCAAAGGCGTTTGCATGCTTACCCCGCACTCTGCGGTGCAGCAGGGATTGGGCATTCGAGCGCCTGTTTACGTGGAATGCATAAGGCTGCATTGCACATTCATCAGCCAGGCTGAGGAGGCCGCCTCGCTATTGGTTCTTTTGATTGAAAGTGCACAAGGGCAATCTTTCATGATTACCTGTCGCCGAGCCCATGTACATAAACCTCTCTTCAGCATCTCACTCGTCAAAACCCAACCACTGAACCCAAGCAATGGCGACTTGGCAGGATACCCTCGCTCGGAGCCGCTTTCACGCCGACAGAGCCGAGTACAAAGAGGCCACGGCACTGTTGCGCGATTTTCTCAAGACAGCATCTCATCGACTCGAGGCCGTGCTGGAACTCGCAAGAGTCGTTAGAATTCAGGGCTACTGGCGAAATGCCCTGGCAATCCTCCTCGACGAGGTGAACAACCTCCCCCCCACGCGTGTCGGTACAGCAACAACCAGAGAAAGGCGGCTGGGCATCCAAATGAGAATGGAAACCTGCTGCCTCAAGCTATTTGTCACGGCTTCCTTCGATGCGCCTCTCAAGGAAGCAGAAGATTTGCGTCTCCAGACTTCCGACTTTGCGGCTCTCGTAGATCTCGAGCCAGCAACCGTGAGTCCTGTCCCATCAATCTGCCATATTGATTCCGAAGGAATCCCGATCCCTCGACTTACTTGCTTCTCCAACAACAGATAAAGACTGCTCTGTGCTATTCCAAGATTCGTGTCTTATCATGCCGTCACCATCAACCTATTACCCCTGCCGAGCTAGAAGCTATAATCTCCTGACTGCGGCCCACCTTTGACGGACTGGTGTCTGCGAGCCGCTACAGGGAAGCCTTCGAGCTTTTGCATGCTTATAGCGTCTTCTTGGAATCCGCTCCGGCAGTGGGCATCACGACTTTGGACTTTGAAACCTGGTCTGGGATGGTGCAGCGCTTCCTCAGTTCGCCGGATCTTCCCCCACTTTTCAAAGCAGACGCCATGGCACTTCTTGCGAACAAGGCCAGCGAGAGACCTGGCGAGGCGTACCTTGCGGAAATAGAAACCACGGCAACAACTATTTACGGTGACCAAGGCCACGCCGTGGGGGTAATGGATCTTAGGTTCCAACAAGTCAGCCGAGCCATCAAGAAGGATCATCGGCATCTGACGGAGGAGCTGCTCGAGGAGTTGCAGAGCTACTTTGCCAAGTATCAAGCTAGTGATTCCATCGCGGCATATCAGACAGCCATTCAGGCGCTCCTTGTCCATATCCCATATTGGCTGGCGTTCGAGCTACGGATGTCGCTCTCCCATGAAAGAGACGAGTTGACACATCGAGCAGGAACACTGTTGCTCACCCTTATATGCCGTGTGGGTCTGATAAGTATGTGGCTTGCCCGCTCGGGCAAGGCCGCCAGTTCTGCCGAAGCAGCTGAGGCTATCGACACGACGCTTGGAGAGAGAGATTGTAGATGGCTAAGGGGCACGGCGTCGTACCTCGCATCCCAAGCATACTCTCAGCTGCAGGATCATCGCAAGGCGCACGACCGGGCAGCCAAGGCAGTCGAGATGTTTCAAGGGACGTTTCTGAGCGACGCCGCTACAGCCCGCAACGCTGTCCTCCAGGCAAAGCTGGACCTGTACAGGCAAAACAGCTCCGACCCCAAAGACTTGGAAGAAATCCTTTCCTTTGCCGATGCCGAGACCACGCGAGACAGAGCCGCTGGGTTGGTTTTGCAGGCGGCACAGAAAACGGAGATGATCGTTATGCAGATAAGGAGTCTCGTACCCGAGCAAAGATGGTACTGGATGGAGAGAATGCTGACTTTTGTCAAGGACTTGGAATCCAACTCGGAAGATGGAGACATTCGCATGGCGGGTCTATTCCAAGTGCAAGGAATGGAGCTTATGGAGCTCATTCAAGAGACTGACCCCAAGGCGTGGGAGCCGTGTCTGGCTTGCTTTGACAAAGCGACGGCTCTGTTCATGAAGCACTTGCGGTTTGTAGAAGCCGCCAATACGCGCCAGATGCAAAGCTGTGCGATTCTCCGCTGGTTTCAGCGTTCGCCCTCTGCGCATCTCCTGGGCCTCTGCCTCAAACTCGTCGACATATCTCTTGATCTGTTCAGGTCGACACACAACGTCACCTTCATCGCCACGGCAAGTCGCTGGCGGTCAATCATATTCACCGGTTGGGAACGCGGATGGGTAGCAGGGGACCAGACCCTCGCGGCGCTTGAAGACGCAGAGAATGCGTGGGCGGCCGAAAGGGCTGACATGACAGCCTTGGCCAGCCTCGAGGCTGTGTCTCGCCGACAACATTTCACCTCCCTCAAAGGCTTGAGGGAGACGTACCAACGCGCGTTCCGCATTTGCCAATCCGAGGGCCGCATGACGGAGCTATGGGAATGGACCCAGAAAGCCAAAGCGCGCAGCTTGTCAGATCAGCTAGGCCTTGACAGCCTCGTGCCCGCGGAGCTCCGCGAACAGGCCATTCGAGATCCAGGTAGGAGGGAGCTGATAGAAGAGGCAGACGCGCTCTCGTTTCGGATCGCTGAGAGTCCCCCGTCGATTCGTCTTAGGCTTCGCGGCGAGCTTGAGACAATTCATAAGCTGATGGCTCAAGACGCTCTGCTCAAGGCTGTGATGGCTATCAAGAATGGGACGCCAGTCAGAATCGACCAGATTCAGCAGCTGGGAAGCCAAATGAAGAAGTCTTCTCCTGGCAGAGACGTGAAATTTGTCGACTGGCTCGAGCACTCCAACAAGCTGTGGGTGTTGGTCCTGGGGGGCGAGGAAAGGACGCCTGCTGTCATGCAATGCCCAATCTCCCCCGACGAGGTGGCAGCTTGGAAGCGAGAGTGGCTCGATGCGCAGCCTGGAGAAGTCACCCCCTTTGAGGAGGACAACTTCTACTCTGAAGACGAGCCCGAGTTCAGTTTACGCAGCCTCGACGGCCTGGTCGCACCGCTCGGCCTGTTGACCAAGCCTGGGGATCTCGTCGTGCTCTGTCCGACCGGTGTGCTTCACTCGATACCCCTACACGCATTGTATGTCTCGAGCAAACTCCCCGTTATCCAGCGGAACCCAGTCATCTACAGCGTGAGTCTGACGACCTTTTGGCAATGCTGCCGACGGGGCGGTTGTGCGGAGCTTGATTCGGGACAGAGGCCAGCAGCATCCTCCGCTACGCAATGGACCCTGACGAGCGTGCTCCAAGAGTCTAGCGACAGATTGTTCGATCCCGAGGAACAAGGGGACGTGTACTCTCTCATTTCAAACACAGCTGCCACGTCCAATGCCCAGGCGGCGACGGGGACCAACGTCACAAGACAGTTCTTCATCGAAGCGATGCAAAAGTCGGCACTCTTCCACTTTCACGGCCACGGTGTTTTTGACCGTAGCATCCTAGCTGACCAAAGCCTGGAGCTTGCCGACGGCAACATCACGGTGCAAGACATCTTCCATCTAAAGCTCAAGGCGCCTCACATGACCCTTATGGCCTGCGACTCGGCGTCCCAGGGCATTGCTGCTGGTGACGAGCCCCTGGGTATAGTCACGGCGTTGTTGTGTGCGGGAGCCAGCTCTGTTCTGGGAACAATCTGGCCGACGGCCTCTCACACTGGCCGTTACTTTACAAATGAGTTTTACGCTAATATTTTGGAAAACCAGAAACGCAGCATCGATGTTTCTACTGACGTGGGAGGTCATGCTGCTATGATTGACTTGGCCGAGGTCTCTCAAAGGGCGGTACTCGCGCTGCGTCGCAATATTGACACAAGGCACCCGTATCACTGGGCAGCTTTTGTTCTTCACGGATCTTGGTTTATGAGTCAGAGCTGAAAAGAGAGGGCTACAGCGAGCTGATTAATGCGTAACTCGTTTATAGATCGAGCTTTGACATGAACATTAGGTGTCTAAGATACGTTGCGAAACAAGGTGTTAGAGTCTCCTAATATACAGGGCTGCGATCAATCCAAGTTTTCTCAATTCAATCCAATCCAACTCAACCTAAGTCGAGAAAGGGATTTTGTTGAATTGGAGGCATGTTGGAACATCAGGGCTCCAGTGAGTCACATGAGAAATACGGGGTTGTCGGGACCGACTTGGAAGGGGCTCGCCGAGCCTCCGGTCAGCGAGCCTGTATTAGGAAGTAAAAGAAAGCTAGATCTCCCTGGCCTTAAGTGGTGGGAGCTACAGTTAACAGATACATAATATATATACATATAAAGGTTATAGGGCTCTAGTAGTACACGCACCCAGAGGCAGGACCAGAGGCTCAACAGTTAAAAAAAAAAAACACCAACAATAGATCAACAGTGCAGACCAAATACCCAGCCCATAAATTCAACAGTTAACTCAGATAGGACTAAAGTTTCTACTTTAAGGCAGCTAACCTTTTATAACGAGGTTATAGGGCTCTAGTAATACACGCACCTGGAGGCGGGACCAGAAGCTTGACAGTTAAAAAAAAAATACTAACAATAAATTAACAGTACAGACCAAGTACCTACTAGTAATATTAGCCAGGCGTTCTTAAAGAAGTGTGCAAACTATTTTATAAACTTAATTTATTTTAACTCTCTATTTATAGCTTTAACTACTTCATCTTTAGCCAGTCTTTACCTTTTATTTACTTTCTTGTTAATTTTTACTCTATAGCTTTAAACTATTTATAATACTATATTAGTATTAATATTATAACTTTTTTATATTAATTAGCTTTATAATATTAATATTACAATACTATTATTATTATTATTACTATTTTTATTATTACTGCTTTTATTATTATTATTATTATTTATAATTTAATATCTTATATATTAGCCAATTAGGCTAAACCCAACTTGGGTTCAGACACGTTAAGGCTGAACGTAGGCCGGATTACGGGTCAGGTATATCACGGGGTGTAGAATGAGAGGGCAGAGAGGCGCAAATGTGATCGGTACGTTAGTGGCTTGGTGTTCGCTCTAAGTGGAGAGTAGCGAGTGCTACGCTCAAAGAAGCGGCAGTCCCGCTGACATCGAGAGTTTCGGTCCAACGCTGCCGCATTGAGTTGAATCATTAAGTAGCGGTTTTCCGCATTCGATTCTGAAGTTTACCAGCGTCAAGACGCGGGTAAGTTGTAAGTCTCCCGCCTGGTGGAGCCGTAACCTGTCGATTGTTGTTCCTGAAAAGTGTTTCTTTGGAAGCGATTGCCCTCTCAGAGGCGACAAAGGCGGGAACGTTTGAGGAAGGCCGTAGGATTCAATCCTTGTCACCTTGTGCCGCCCTCCTCCGAGCATGTTGACCGATGATCAATGGACCGCATGGGTTCGCAAGGGCTGCTATCGAGAGATGCCAAGGGGCAGGCATGAATACAAGCCCCAAATGTGTTACACACCCTAGTCCTTTGTGGGAGTTGAATTAAGTTTCCCAGCTTAGCCTCAAGGAGGTTGTAGTGCTTTGAAGCTTCAGTTTCAGATTGGCCCTGATAGTCTCTCTCATAAGTCTCGCCACCTCAACTGCACTGCGCCCAAATTGAGGGGTCTTATGGATCGTAAGTACGCATCAGCACCTAAATTTAACTTTAACTTCATTCCTATCTTGACATAGTGCAAAGGTTGTCCAGGTAAGTGCTCGGTTGCTGGCGGGATAAGAATTCGTCAAGGTCGGCGACCATTGGGCCAATAGGAATCGCAGACGCATATCTACCATCGGGGTTTAATGTAGCTCTGGCTCCCCGTGAGCAAGTAAAGATTGCCCTACTGCGCCATTAAACACCTAGGACGGGCGTCTGAGACCCACGTAGGGACACGCCAAGGATGATCCTTCGATTTACTATCTCGGCCGCATACATCTCAACCCTTGAAATTTCCATGCTGGGGAAGCTAGCAGGGTAACCCCGTTGGCTACAAACAGACGGAGTGTAGAGAGAAAACCCCAACTTGTAGTGGCCTGAGCGACGGACGAGAACTGGAAAAGAGCCACGGTAACATAGAGACGGGATATGTGTGGTTGTATTCATCTGTGTGATTCAGGAGCTGGAGCTAATATACTATCTTAGGAAGGTGTCTCAGGGACCCTCAACAAGAAGAGCCGCGTATAAAAACAATGACATCGCCAGTTACATCTTGAAAACATATTCTCTTAACTCAGATCAAGCAAACTTTCTAAGATACAGTTCCCAGCTTTTTCTCCTTCACAGTCTTCACAGACCGACCATGGCCATGCCCAAAGTTGCAGCTCTCTCCATTCTTGGACTGCTGGCACGAGTGCAATTCAGCAATGGAGCACTCATCCGTCGCGCAAGCCCTGACTTTGGTGTCTGCACCGAACCTACCATCATGTACGTCGAAAATCAAGATGGCATGTTGGGTTTTGGGTACAAGCCCACAAACAACGACAACTTTCCTCACGGCGCGTCTCCCGACATACGCTCCATCACCGACTTCATATGCTCTAACCTCCAGAACGTGTGTCGAGCGCCAACTGAGTCCGTTGATGTCTGCAAGACTGCTGCTGCCGCGGCCGACGGCAAGGAGGGCCAAGATGCAGCCGATGCTTTCAACAACGCCATCAATGCATCTCCTGCATCTGTGCCCTCAAACACCGGAGAGGCTTCCTCTCCATCTGTGCCTTCAGACGTTGAAACGGCCCAATACACCATTCACCCAACCCTGAACATGAAATTTTCCAAAGAATACGTCGACATTGAAGGCCATATAGACCCCGTATGGTGGATCAACGAATACTTGAAAGCAGACGGACAGCCTGCTCTCTGCGATGAGACGCCCCACCGCATGCCCAATGACCTGTACATCACATTCTCGTGTGAAGGCGCAGACCCCCGCATTGTGCCTATGATGAAAGAGGCGCTCATTGCCGTTGTGAAATCCACGATCGACAGTACTTCGCTCTCGGATGAGGAACGCATCTTCAAGCACCGCCAAGGATTGTGCCTTGATGCTTCCATGAGTTCATGCGAGAGACAGTATGACGATACACTAAAGAGCACTCTCTGGCCGCAGGCGGTCCATGTCGCTACAGCTATCGATATCCCTGATGCCGGCGGTGCGCTCTCGGGGAACCTCCGGTACACCATCTCCGAGTCCGGAGGTGACAACTGCAAGATGTGCGGCTTCTTAGCTACTTCTGGAGGCACTGCTTCTACTATCGCGAGTGTTTCTGATATTTTGTTCGGTACTTCCGCGCTAATTGCCCCTGGAATTTCCATCCTGTCAGCATCGGTTAGCTTTGCATGCATGACCTCTTGTGGGTAGTTAGGGGGTTGCTTGTTCTGAAAGGTAGTTATAGGCTATAAAGAAGGGGGTTTGTTTCGTTCGACGATTTTTCCAGCCTTCAGCCATTTAGATAGTTATACCTTATTAACATTGTCATTCTTTTATAGATTGGGTTAGTTGAGAGCCTGCATTTAATGCAATGTCATAGCTAGCTTGAAACTTCTTCATTTAAATAGAAATATAGATTTATTGCAGTGTATGCTTAACTAGGTTCCGTAATCTCTTATTAGTCTAACACCATCTAGACGATTATCACAAACCCTCCTGCTGGAACACTACCGACTAAAACCGCCCATGGAACCCCTGTACCTGCCGCCTCACTATCAAAGACAGCCCTCCACGTGCCATTCTTTCCCCTGTGCCTGCATGAACCCAAAGAGCTGCTTGCCGCTTTGGCCTTCGGCCTCTTGACCTTGTTATCCTTGTCTTCTCACACGGCGAGTTCGCCGCTCGATCCACCACACTTGGCGCCCTTGTCGCCACTGCAGCGTGAGTCGCACTGAAGATCATCTAGCTTCTTGTCGACAGGGTCTAGGTTATTATGACAGTAGCACTCGTCGCCGTTGCGGAGGGCCGCCAAGTCGAAGCCCTTCTTACGGCATTCGTCCTGGCATTTCTTAGGTGTCACGTCCTTGCTGCCAGACAGGCTCGTCATGTTGGCGTTCCAGGGAGTGGGGGAGCCATCATAGCAACCTATGAAACCCCACATGTGCTTGATGGCGCGGGGCAGGGTTTGCGTTTCTTTGAGCTTGTCTTCGGGGGTTGGGGTTGCGCTGGAGAGTAGTGGCATGAGGCATGCTGCTGCTGCGACGAGGGATTGCGGCTTCATATTGTTTGTGTGTGTGTGTATGACAATTTTAACTCAAATCCAAGATCCGGCCGTTGAGGATGTCTTCTTTTAACAACAACAGAATCAAAAGGACTGCAAGGGTCCCATGAGGAGGGCTCATATCCAACACAGCTATGGCCAGCGTGGTTCTCTTGGCTACTCTCGGTTTATCAAAGTAGGAAAGAAAAAGGCAATATTTTCAATAATAACATGTTGGCCAAGGAAGAGATTGGGCGCTATACGACCTGAGCAGCCAAGGCGCCTGGAATGTTCGGTCTCGGGTGCCCGGCCCGTGGACCCAGTACAATATATTCATTAGAAAGAAGTGATGGCGCTACGGCAATCGCCGAACGATCAATTTGCCCACGGGCTATGCTGCAAGGCCCATAGAGTTTCAGCCATGGCAATATTTGGAAGGCGTTGCAATAGGGAGACGCTAACGCATCCTTCATGCAAAGTGGTGGATTCACCAGCTGCGCCATTTTGGGCAAAAGTTTAGGGTACCCCGCTTATTGCTATAGCTAGGAATTATCCAGTATATAACCCAACACAAACCTAAACTTACATTAGGTAGAACAAGTCCGCGGGGTCAGTCGGTCTAGAAGGACCTAGGGACCTACTCAAGCTCTTAAGATTATAGGAGAAGAGATCGGAGAGCTTCTCGTTCAATATTGACTCACCTAGTAGAGCCGGGAATTTACCTCTCTCTTCAGCTGAGAGGCAGCAACTCAACTTGAAACACTGCATAGCCTCAATCCTAAAAAGGCAATGGGTCTGGTGATTTTTAGATTGGCGGCTGGGAATGGGCTCCACTTTCCTTTATCACAATATTATTCTTGTATCTAGAAAAGGAGGGGGAATTGAACCAAACCCTCCCTGACAGATACTGGTGCAACTACGAACGGGAATGGCACGGGTCAACAGGTATCTGCACAGGATAGGCGCAGCAGAGACAGACGCATGCGACTACGGCCAGGAAGAAGTGTCAGACGGACCGATAGAAAAGCTAGCTGTGCATAAGGCCGGATCGATATAGTGTTTTCCTTCGAACCTAAAAAGAGACTTCAAACCTAGTCCACCCTCAACAACCTAGATAGACGGCTTGTGACGGCTTCATCGGTTCAAGGGTGTCCAGATCAACCGGATCCCTAGGGATAAATAGCTAGTTTTCTCCCCCAGATATTCCTAATATTCATAAGTGCATCTTTAGTAATAGACCTTGTAAATAATAAGATAGGTAATGCTAGATGTAACAGTTTTAGGTGCTTTTGCTAAGTGCTGCTATTTCTAGTTACGTCATTTGCTGTAACTGGACTTACTTTTAGACATATAGGACTAGAATTCTTGCGGGGAGTCTCTCAGCCGCTTCTGCCTAGTGCCGGCTTCTATTAGTTCAGTGATCAGCTCTGCCGCAATATCTTTACTATTATTACAATATCTTTTATCATATAAATCTATAGTGTAAGAATGCTAATAATAAGATTATGCTTTAAGAAGCTTCTATCTAATAGTATGTTTATAAGAAATGAAAAAATGATGCAATATCTTTTTAAATTAGAGGCATAGAACACTAGAGCTTTAAGATGTTATATAAGGAGTAGGGGGACTTCTAGAGCCAACTTAACGGAGGCTTACTAAGTTCTTAAGTAGCCAGCTTAATTAAAAAAAGTTACATAATTAAAGGATTATAAAAGTATTAAAAAATATTAATATATATTTAACTATTTATTTAATAAGTATATCGGTACTGCCAGCATGTCTGCATCCTTCCTTTTCTTAGCAGGACGGAATTCAGCTTCCCCCTCTCCAATATGCGGTGTCACTATGCAGGGCGCAAATGTCAGCGCTAGCATAAGCATCGGATCACAGAGTAGATCACCCAGGCAATCCACCAAACAGCTATAAGCCAAAGTCAAGTGCCGCTAAGCTTATAGACTGAAATAGAAATAAGAGCTGAATGTCAATAGAGAAGAAGAGGAACTGAGGAAATATAACAGCAGCCACTCCGGGAATCGAAAAGTTATCAGCAGCAGGAGCAATGACGACGACTGTTGCATCAGATAGGAAGGGTGCATTGTGACGTGAATAGAAGCTCTTGATTTCTATCTAACTGAGGGCTCGCGGCAGACCTATTTGTAGGTTGCCCTCATAGCTATGATAAGGTTCTCGGTAGACCGGATCCCTTGGGATCCGGGTCTTCGAGACCGGCTTGTTAGGAAGCTGGGTCTTTGAGACCGGTTTACTAGAGATCCGGGCCTTTGAGACTTTATCTTCAGTCTCAACAGTTGATAGATGTGACAACGACAACAGCGACGATCGTGAGGATGATGATAATAACGATGAATACGATAAGCAGGAGGAGGAGGAGGAGGAGGAGGAGGGCAATAGCGAGGACGGGGGCGGAGACGGAGCTGGCGACGGGAACGAGGACGAGGACGAGGATAAGGGTACTGCCCGACCTATTCACTAACAGCTTCCCAATGGCACCGAGGCCCTGCTTAACCGAGCTATGTTTTTGTTTATAGTGGCTTCTATCAAGCAGCAGGTTGGAGGCAATATATATGCAAGCCCGCTGCTATGCTTTTACGCTGCTATAGGCATATAGAAGCAGCTGCTTAGCTCCAACGAACCCCATTTATATACAGGGATGCTCACTGCGATACTGTAGTAGACTCGGCTCTTCTTCATCGAGTCCGCATTAAGAGCGAGCCACAGAAGACAGAGGAAGTTAACGTCGACTCCGTACTTACATTCTAGAAGGAGCATGCCACGTAGATGTGCATCGGCACGCATACGGTGATAAGTACTATTATCGGCTGGATGGTGTATGGGAAGGGATGGCGGCTTAAGATGGGCGGCCAGCTGTCTATCCGGTGGGCCGATGATGGCGAGGTAAGTAAGCTCTCGATGCGTGGAAGATGTGGCTGGTATTATGAAGTAAAATAGATGTTCTTTTATAATCTGCCTATATATTTTGGGATATCATAACCCGATACTCTATCACTATGCTGCTTCCATATAGGACGATGGCTGAGTCATCACAGGTATCAAAACTAATTAACTAGAGACAGTTTCCAGAATTTTAGGCAGATATCGTAAGCACAGCTCAAGTACTCACAGCCATCATCTTTTAGCCCGTCCATACTGAGTCCAAGCTCAAACCTCGCACAACAGTTGTTCAAAACCCAAGTCTATCTTAAAAGACCTCTTTATACCCTGATTCAAATGGGTAAACGTTCAAAATCCGGGCCCCAAGGTGCCGGCCAGAGAAACGCCGCTGTGCTGATATTCCCGCCTTTTCTCTACCTTGGGCCCTGCTCGGCTGCCTCATCCTCGTCGTTCTTGACATCAAACGGCATCATCGCAGTCATAAGCATCGGTTCTACGCCATCGGAGAAAGTAGACGGAGTCACCTACCACCGGATCTCCATGGCGGATACTCCATCGAGTTCCATATCCGAGGCTATCAAAATAACGAATACCATAATCGACAGCGTGGCCGAGGCAGACGGAAAAGTCCTGGTCCATTGCTCCGCTGGCATATCGAGATCCCCGACCTTGATTGCCGCGTATCTCATGAGCCGTCAGGACATGTCGCTTAAGGAGGCCTTGGGAGCAATCGTCTCAGCAAGACCTGCAGTGTGTCCGAATCCGGGGTTTATTCGTCAGCTACGCGATCTTGACACTGAGTTGTTTGGTCAAGATTCTCTTGGGGTCGATGAGCTTCCAAGGAGAATGGGCGATCGACTCGCTCTCTTGACGTAATATCGCTTGCTGGGGGTGATCGGGGCGTTGGCAGAGTTTGGTTACTAGCACTTCTGAATACCTCTTGTCGCACTTTTTTCGGTTCAACTGTCCATCTCAACATCGATTGAGTCAGATGTTTCGGGAGGGGACCTTGACGCAACGGATAGTCTCGCGTATCTAAAGATGGCAGTCACAACAGGTTTAACAGGCAAACAATAACGTGCCACGATAAAAATAATGAAAATTCCACTGCTCAAATGACCAACTGTTATCGAAGCATGATAGCAAAGACGTCTATTGAGCTCAATCGAAAATGCTAGAAGCCCCTGCCTCGTCCAAGGAGCCGCCCCGGAGAATGTCTCCACAACAACAGCCTTGTGCTCATCCAACAATTGGTCAACAGTGCTCAAAGGAATACCTTGCTTGTGCACTTGGTCCATATCGATCAACTTGTAAATCTCGCGGGTAAGAACCTGGCCACCCACGAAAGGGTTTTCCTTTCTGGTGCGCTTGACCACCTCGTCTGACTGATAATTTGTCTTGAACTCCTTGCTACTTGCGGTCAACAACTTCCGACCAAGCTCCTTAGGAGTCAACAGCTCATCTGCGTAGTCGATCTCCTTAGCATGGAAGGCCGGTGGATTCAGGATTGGCGCGCCGCTGAACGCGCCGATTGTCTTAGGAGACACAAGAGGTAGAATGGTGTTCCCCCCTGTAGGCTGTATCCAGGATGCCAGTACGGGAGAATTCGCCACACTGCGAGATGTAAGGATCAAGAAAGATGGATGAGGTGCCTGCGATGGCTGATTCCAGAGCCTCCTCGTTGTTGAAGTCTCCAGGCAACAACTTGACGCCGAGAGAAGCCATTTCCTTTGCCTTGACACTGGATTGGTGTTACAATGAGCCTCTAAGGCTAATGCCGCCTGGAATCTCCGCCAGACTCCCTGGACCTGGTTGTGCTGGCTCCCGGACAGGGATAAGAGATGCTGTACCAGGACAGCATGCCAAAGGCCATTCGAGGTATGAGGGCTAAATATGCCCGTGGGCAAAAACCACTCACCTTGGAAGGATGCTCATGCCTGCTGCGCACTATACTCGATCAAGAATAGATTCAACGGACCTGCCATTCTGCACTCGATCGAGTTATATGTTGATGAGCTTCTCCGGTCAGATCCTACCCCGACACTACAAGACCGCCTCTCTCATGCCCAGGCTCTCGTCTTATACCACATCATCTGTCTGCTAGATGGGGACATCCGCGCAAGAGCCTCTGCAGAGAGCCGGCTGATAACTCTAGAAGAGTCAGCATGTGCGCTTCTGCCATACGTCGACTTTGACAATCTCGCTTCCAAGGATGAAATCTTGCCCCTTTATCCGATCGGGCCCGCGAGGGCATTCTGGCACGACTGGATCTTACACGAGTCTGCTCGTCGGACGTATCTTTTCTCACTGTACTTCATTCAGGCTTACGGGATTGTGTCTGGCATCCAACCTCCTTACTGTGATAGTCGGCTCCAGCTGTGCCGATCGCTGGCGGTGTCGACGCAGTTGTGGAACTCGAGGTCTGCGGTCACTTTTGCAAAGGCCTGGAATCAGCGGAGTTTCTTCATAGTAACAGACTGTAGCTTTGATGCTCTTCTGAGAGATGGGAAAGCCGAGGACATGGATACTTTTGCCAAGATGTTGATGTCATCGGCCATGGGCATTGAAGAAGCGGAAGGGCGGTTTACCATGAGAGGCCCGAGTCTTCGAGCATAGCGATACGGGCCTATGACTTTTAACTTGATCTCCAGAGGGGATTTTTGACGGCGGAGACTGAAGCAGCGGGATCACCCAGTTGACCCGCCGAGCGTCGACAGGGTGGTGGTAATGAGCATTGACGCAAGTTCGAGGTGATCGCAGGCCAGCGGAAGTTGCGGAGAGTTAGTTGGCTCTCAGAGCTGTAAATAAAACTAGAGCACGCCTTCTTTCCAATGGTTCATTGGCAAGGGCCGGAAGCACGGAAGAACATAGGTGCTCCGTCGTCTCGAATGGATTCGTGGGGAGCCGAGGCTACTTTCTGTTTCCGGGGTTCCGCGGAGCCCGGGTGCTCGTTTGGAGGGCTGTAACAAGGGGGCTTAAAACGAAGCACTTACTCCCCAAATGACAAGATACTAGTCAAATATATGTATTTTCACTTTGGCTTTATCAGTTAATCCGCGCTAGTTGGTGAATATGTCCTACAATCTTCTCGACATACAGGCGCGAGCCCTTGGCCTCGCCAATCGCGTGAGGAAACCACTCCCTTATCCCGCCGTCACTGGCGGAGTTATCGGTGTACTGGGTCTATTTTACACAGTCCGTAAGGTATCCAGTTTCTTGTTTAGTCGATCCAGCGATTGGGACTGGATAGAAGAGATCGTGCTGGTAACTGGTGGGGGCAATGGGCTTGCAGAGCTTATCGTTCGAAAGCCGGCCAAGAAAGACATCGAGGTGATCGCAGTCGACTTGCTCCCTCCCAAAAGCCCGTTCCCTGAAAACGTCGCATTCTATCAGCTCGATGTAACGTCTCCTTCCGACATCCGGCGAGTCGCAGAGTCCATACGCCAGGCTGTTGGCGAACCCACTGTGCTGATCAACAATGCTGGCCTGGCAGCGTTCAAGCCAATGCTCGAAGAGACCGACAAAGATATTCAGCGAACGTTTGAAATCAACATTGTGGCACATTTTTTTGGCTCGCAAGAGAATTCCTTCCACACATGATCCGCCGAAACCACGGACACGTCGTCACGATGGCCAGCATGGCGAGCTTTATAACTGTGGCATCCAACGTCGACTACAGCTGCTCAAAGCCTGCGGCTCCAGTTTCCATCAAAGACTGCGGCAGGAGTTGAAGCACAGGTACAAGACTGACCGAGTTCGCACGAGGTAAAACAAATTCTTCCCCCTAGAATCACAGCTGATCAGCTAACAGCATCGTGCACCCGTTTTGGGTCCGCACCGCTATGCTTGAAGAGGTCTTGAAATGAGGCGCATTTAGGGACCCTGTGCTAGAGTCGGATGATGTCGCCGAGGCTATTGTTGGACTGGTGCTCAAAGGGAAGAGCAGGCAGTTGTTTTTGCCACGCTATGGTAGTCTTAGGGCGGGTCTTCGGGGCTTTCCGACCTGGTTCCATGACGTCTTTCGAGGTGCTAGGGCGAACGGGATCACGGCAAGCCTAACAGCTTGAGGGAAGTAGAAGGAATGGCAACGGCCGTTCTAACAATCAGGGGTTTGACTTCAGTGACGAATATTGTACTCCGTGTTGTCGTCCCTGGGGTAGGGTGGCCAGCGGTCAGATGCTGGGGAGATATGAATAGATACCGTTCACATACCTGTCAAGCTGACGATGTTGATAGTGTTCACAACGAAGGTGAAGAGAACCAGCCTACGCGTGGCCTGACAGCGCATTTGAGCTGTCCAAAATAGCACCCTCCTCCGGGATTTTCTGCACGAGCTCTTCGATGTCCGCCTCTTTTCCATTCACCCTAATATTCCAAAACCAGGGGTCACGATGTTTATCTGCCTACATGACGCAAGGCAGGAATCTCGACTTTTCCGGTAAATCCTGGTCCAGGGTGAAACCCTAACCTGATCCGTCCTTCATAAGCTACAGGACCGACATAATTGCCTAAACTGGCGCGTCCGACTGATTAGTCTTTGTGGAAAGGCAATTTGGTCGTAATTTGATGATGCTTGATGATGATTAGTTTGGTTGTTGGGGGTTCATTGGTTGATATTTATTCCGTTCAGAGCAATTGACCTAGTTGGCCGTGAATTCCATGGGCGACACGACCTGATTCCCGTACAGCGCGTCACTCAACTCTCAAAATAGGGCGAATGCCGATGCAGGCCTTGCCCAAAAATGGCTTCTTTGGTTGCCAACAATCAACGGTTCACTGATAACAGCGACCAACAGCGACCAATGGCGATGCGTATAGGGCTCTGTCACCTGCAGCACAGCCAGCGAGCGCACCATCCCGTGCCATACCAGATGTTGTGCTCCCAACTCTGCAACCTGATATACCATTGAAGTGTCGTTGCGATGTCCGGCTGAAATGTATATGCTGCCGTGGCTGGCGTCAAACGAGAAGCGGCGCAGCCGGTCAGACTGCAACATATCCACCTGTGATAATACCTTTTGCTAATTCGTGTTATGCCATGCAAAGATCAGGCTATGGGTTGTGTCCACCATCAGTCACTGCCATCACCATATGACCGACAAATGAGCATCCAGACTACTTCCACGACGACCTGCGGGAGAATCCAATTGCGAACATCCAAGTGCCGTGGTGTCCGGCAGGTAGCACGTAATCTCGCCTTGCGCCTAAGGAGCAATTCCACAGCCAGGTGCTGGGTTTTGCTGCCTGACACCTGGCTCGAGTGGAAAGGTTCAAGCTCTATCATCGACTAGAGAGAAAATTAGGTCAAGAGAGTGGACGAATTAAAGTCAAAAGACAACCTTATTGGAAGATGCCCATGCACTACGGACATATCCTCCATACAGCAATCTCGTTCCACTCATTCCCGACTCCCTCCACACCATTGCTCCGATCTTGATGTCCCTTGCATACTTTCACCCCCCTTGATTCCTTTTATCCTCTCCGCAGCGGCCTCGGATAAGACGCACTATCAGTAGTGTCAGATGTGGCTATGGCTGCGGCCGTGCTACAATATTGCCAACCCCCCGCCCAGCTTCAGCCTGAAGTTGACTTCCATTTCCTCTTTCCTTAGATTTGCCCTTTGGAGGTGGAGGAGGTCGTTGCGCCGGAGATGCTAGACAGTGAGAACGACCGCCCGTTGCAAGTGTCAACTGATCACTGTGTATACAATCTTGGGAGCATCGCCTGCTGCAATGTCCATCGTAGGACCCCGTCAACTGGACAACAATCCCGCGGCTACGGTCGTTACTCAGATGAGAATCACCTTCCCAAAGCTGATATTCGGCCTGTTGGCTGGTATCGGAGATGGCGATCCTGCGAAGACTGACAATGGGACGATCCTGGTCGCTAATTTGAGCAAGCCAGAAGACTGTGTTTTTTAATGGCCAGGCCGACGTCGCAAAGACCAACGTTACCTATTTATGATTCAATACGTTCGCAGCTGGCTTCGGGTAAGAATCACAGCAGTCGGCAGTTAGTTGGCAACAGAAAAGTGTGATGCAACCCAACGAAAAATCCGCAAGCTCAATAAGCAGCTAGATCGCAACCCTTTTCTGTTTCAAACTGCCTGGAAAGGTTTCAAGACATCCAATCTGGCATTGTCTGTGGCCAGTACGGTAACGAGTCTGGGTTCGTGGCCTTGCCGCCGAAGCTAGTTATGCATGTTGGTCCAGCGTGAACCATCAGCCCCTGCATGCCCAGGGTTTCTGAGACCCCAGCGAGTGTTTCCTAGCGAATCGAACAGCAGGGTTTCGCGCTCTGAAACTGGCTCCAACAACCTGTCGTTTGGCTGTGCATGCGCCCGCTTAGTGAGGCCGTCGTTCATCCCAATAAATAGGTTACCACCCACTCCTCTTCCAAAGAATCACGCCCTCAACACCCTTCCTTATTCTTCAATTCTCTCCCAGCAGTCACAATGGAGGTGTCCCTCACCTCCGATGTCCTCAACCAACTCAACACGGCAGAGGCGAAAGCCCTGCACGACATTAGCGACAGCCTCAGCGCCTGCGGGGTTGGCAAGATCGTCAACCTCCCGCAGATCATCGTCGTCGGCGAGCAGTCCTCCGGAAAGTCTTCTGTCCTCGAGGCCATCTCGCATGTTCGCTTCCCCGTTGAACGGGGCCTATGCACTCGATTTGCGACCGAACTGGTTCTTCGCCAGGCACCCGAGACTCGGGTCAATGTCAGCGTGCGGTTTGCAGACAAGTCCAAAGCGCCTCAGTCCTTCCAGAGGAGGGGCTTCCACGAGGATGATCTGCCAGAGATCATCAAGGAGGCCAAAGAGTGCATGGGCTTCACTCGAGCCGGAAAAGACTTCTCCAAGGATGTCCTGCGCCTTGAGATTCAGGGTCCGGGGATGTACCCGTTGACTCTGGTTGATCTTCCCGGTCTCTTCCACGCGGAAACCGAAACACAGTCTCTCAACGGAAAAGAGACTGTCGATGAGCTCGTGGAGGGTTACATGCGCCAGAATAACAGCATCATTTTGGTCGTCATTGCCGCAAACGCTCAGCTCGCCAGTCAAGTGGCCCTCCGCAGAGTCAAGGAGATGGACCCGCAAAGACAGCGCACCCTCGGCGTCATCACCAAGCCCGATCTCACCCACGCGGGCCTTGAAGATGAAGAGACATATCTCAGGGTTGCCAAGAATCAGGAGGGCGCCAACAAGTTCCACCTCGGATGGCATGTTCTCCGCAACAGGACCGAAAAAGAGACTAGCTTGAAAGCGCGGGATGAGACTGAGGAGAAGTTCTTCAGAACTGGTGCTTGGGCAACGCTTCCTCGAGATGATTGCGGTATTGCAACCCTGCGCAAGAAGCTCAGTAGGGTGTTGTACAATCACATTCGGACTAGTCTGCCAGGAGTTGTCAAGGACATTGAAGGAAAGCTGGGGGAGCGACAGGAAGAGCTAGACAGGCTGGGAAATTCTCGGTCCACCCAAGAGGATATGAGATCCTTCCTATTGGGCATCTCTAGCGATTTCCAACGGCTTGCTCGAGATGGAGTCTATGGCCGATACAACGATGCCTTTTTCGGAGGATTAGATGACGACGACCGCAAGCTCCGAGCTCAGCTAAGGAATTTTAACCGAGCGTTCGATCACATTCTCAAGACCAAGGGAGCCAAGACGGTGCTGCCCGACAGTTCCGATTTGGAAGATATGCTAGAAGGCCAAGACATCCCGGAGTATCTTCAGGAGTTTCTTGAACGCTACGCCTACGACTTCCCCGACCCGGAGCCCATCACGACACACGATCTCATCGCCCAGCTCGAGAAGCAAGCTGCCAGAAACCAGGGGCTAGAGTTCCCGGGGTCTCCAAATAAGGATCTCGCCATCCAGCTCTTCAAAGAGAAAGCGGCTCCGTGGAGGGACATCGCCGAGTTCCACCTCAGCCGCGTGACATTCATCGCCAAGGCCTTTGTGGACCAGCTCTTCAAGCACGTCGTTGGGCAACCAGGCACAAACCGAACCACTGAGGCTATCTTGTCCACCTGCGTGGACCCGTTCTTTGACGAGAAGGAGAAGATGCTCGGGGAGAAGCTTGAGGAGTTGTTGAGACCTTATGTCGAGGCCTACGCACTTCCGCTAGACGCCGAGTTCTATCGTTCCTTATCCCAGCAGTCTTCCGACCCATCTGTAAGTCAATGACATTGCTATCAAGATCACAGCGCCCAGAAGTGCTTGGAAAGATACCTGACTAAACATAAGATATAGGTCAAGGCGTCTCTAGCAAAGGGGACGCAGGATGGCGAATTCGGCACCGGAAGAGTCCTTGACATGATGCTAGTGTACTACAAGGTGAGAAACCACAAAAGCCAGTTGTTGTGTTGCGATTGCTGACCCTTTTCAAGATGTCTCGCCGCACGTTTACCGACAATGTGATCAACTTGGCTATTGAGAGTTGCCTGGTACGCGACATACCAGATATTCTCACGCCGACCAAGGTGCACCGCATGAACGAGGCACGGCTTGAGGAGCTGGCGGGCGAGTCGGAGGATTCTAAAGCTCGGAGGGAAAACCTCAAGGAGGAGATTGATATCTTGCGCCAGGGTCTGGCTCAGTGTCTGCGGTACAGGCCGAGACCAGTCACGGGTAACTCACACTTTTTCCAGAGTCTAGGTGAAGCTAACACGTGTATAGTACTGCCATCATCCAAGGCGAAAGCATCATCACCTTCAAATGCCTTCGTTGTGAGGGCCTCTTCTGCTCCCTCTCCACCAGAAAACCCCCCCAGACAGACTGACGCTCCGAGATCTTCTCCCAGCCCGAAACCTGCGCCTTCGACGGCTCCTGCTTCAAATAAACAGTCTGCTAAGAAGCCTACAACTACAACTAAGAACGGGCAACCTAGATCACAGCCTGCAGCAGTAACCTCAAGCGTTTCGGCAACCCCAAAACCAGCTCCAGTAGACTTCAATGACTTAGCGGCCTCTGTCGGCTCAAATGCCGCTGCTGCAAACCCCCCTCTGTCGAGCGGCCACCCCGACGATCCGACCTCAGTTGAGCCAGCGGTGGCCAGCATATTTGGATCATCGAGCTTTGCTAAGCCTGCTAGCACAGCAACTGGTACGGGCGGACTGTTCGGGTCCAAGCCTCTGACCGCAACCACCGCGCCCGTGAGCTCAGCTCCTGAAACATCTAGTGGCTTGTTTGGCTCCAAGGCCGCAGCTACGAATCCTCCTTCATCTGGCGGCCTCTTCGACAAGCCGGTGCCGGTTGCGCCAGCAACGTCAGGTCTCTTTAGTGGAACGAGCTCCAACAAGGGCACAACGCCCGTAAGCTCAGCTCCTGGAACATCTAGTGGCTTGTTTGGCTCCAAGGCCGCAGCTACGAATCCTCCTTCATCTGGCGGCCTCTTCAACAAGCCGGCGCCGGCTGCGCAGGCAGCGTCAGGTCTCTTCGGGGGAACGAGCTCCAACAAGGGCACAACGCCCGTGAGCTCAGCTCCGGCAACTTCTAGTAGTTCTATTGGCTTCGGTAGCCTCTCCGGCAGTCGGGCGCCGACAGCTGCACAGCCAACGTCAAATCTCTTCGGGGGATCGAACTCCACCAAACCTGCGAGTACAGCGAATGGTACGGGTGGACTGTTCGGGTCGGTTACAAAAAACACGACGCCCGTGAGCCAGGCTCCGGAATCTTCTAGTAGCGGGTTTGGCTCATCCGGAAGCAGCTTATTCGGCGTTAGGTCGTCAACAGCTGCGCAGCCAAAGTTAAGCCCTTGGGGGTCATCGATCTTAGGCAAGCCTGAACAGAACCTGCAGGATTCTGCGTTGCGAGAGCAATTCGATGACTTGATCGGCCGCCTTGCGCAGGGCCGTGACGCCTCCAACTAGCCCGCCAGGCGGCTGAGAGATTCGCCTTTTGGAAAGATTCGGAGTCGTGGTGCAGGAGCTTGCAGCAGAGGTTCTCGACGTTGAATACGGATGCCTCGACCTCTTCGAGAAGTCTTGCAAGCCTGTAAGGGACTTCGCGTAGGCTTTTCACAGTACGGATGGTCTTGATGAGAATCCTGACGGAGGTTTCGGCGAATTGAAGGCCAGTTCCCACTGCGCCAAGAACGGCCAACACTTCGGCCATGATTGAATGCGCTGACTGGCGAGTCTCGCCGAAAAGGAAGACTAAATGTATGTACGTTGGAAAAATGACATGCATGACTATTAACACCAACCTTCCTGTTCCCACATCGCTGCATTCCTACCAGCAATAATAATAATAATAATAATAATAATAATAGCGTATTAATATAAACAACGCTAATATCGAAACATAGTCGGAGCCTATTGGCCAGTTTCTTTCATCTTGCGCTCGAATTCATAGAGACTTTCTTACGCAGCGACCTCGACGATGTCTGCTTCGCTGAACATTCGAGCTGGAGAGAGCTTCGGGTGCAGGCATTGAACAAGCATCGGATTCCGCTACTGGTTTCAAATACGCCCGTCGCTAAGCGCAGGAGAATCGTCACTAGCCTTATCATCCTCAGCGAAGCACTTGCAGATTACATCTTGAGACCGATTCATATCATGCAGGGCGACGAGTTCGACGAAGTTCTGTAGCATCTAGGTTCCCAGAACTCCTTCCAAGAGATGTATGTTCGTGCTGCTTTGCTAAAGGTCTTCCTAGAGAGGTAGAGGAAGATTCAGGAAGCTACAGTCAGCTCAGTCATCAAGTGTTGCATTAAAAAGGAAGGGTATATTATAATATGAATAGAATCTCATAATATCTATCGAACTAAGGGATCTTAGTAGCTCTATTTGCAAGGATGCTCTCATAGCTATGATAAGGTTCTCCTAAGACCGGATCCTAGGGATCCGGGTCCTCGAGACCGGTTTGCTAGAGAGCCGAGTCGTCAAGACCGGCCTGCTAGAAAGCCGGGTTTTTAAGACCAGTTTGCTAGAGAGCCAAGCCTTTAAGACCGGGCCACAGTCTCAACAGTTAATAGGTATGACAATATACAACAAGTGGTTTCTCATAACGGCATCTTTTCTTAGGCAGATATTGGAGCATTTCTTGCCTAGGCTGTGGAACTATTTAGGGATTTGAGTTTAGGTCTATAAAAGAGGGAAGGGTTAGGTTTGCAATATCAGAGCGATGGGTGCCTTTTAAAAGAGGTTCTGGTCGTATTCAGTTCGGCCCCGCGCATCGCGTAGACATTTACTGCTTGTATTAGTATGACATGGTTAGGGAAAGACACTAGTCTATGTCTTATTAGGGATCCTCGCAGCGGGGAAATCCAACGAAGGCTTCTTAGTATTATAATTAGCGCTAAAATATCTACATAATCGTAACTATAGAGTAAAAGTCTTAAGTCCACGGCAGAGGTCTCTAACCACTAATCAACCAACCCGAGTTAGCAACCTCACCCTCATAAGATATAATAACATATCCGACCCGATAGTAAGTCGCTATTAAGCCTTTATTTAGCCGCAGCAAGATGCCACACACGTTCGAATTCCCAAAACTAGCGGTGTTGGGAGTGAGTGCTAACAGCAGAAACCATGTCTCGTTGTGGCCGTGCAGCCTCCAATCGCAAACGTCCAGGTTAAGGTCTAATGGGTTAAACGAGACCTCGCTGCTGTAAGAATCCCAGTCGTTCTTCATGTTGTTGATGGAGGGGAACGGCAAGACGCCTTGCGGTCCTATATAGTCGGCGCGTAGTTGCCTGAATATGTCCCCATTTCGAGGATGCACCATCGCGGCTGTGATGTCGGCCAGAAGAACGCTGATAGGGTCCTTCAACGCGAGGATCGGGCCATTGACTGATGCCCATGACCGCGATGGCGCTAATGAAGAAGGTTAAGCCCTTTAGATGGTGTCAATAGGAGAAGACCTTGCCGACATATTCTTCGTAACGCCCTGTCTCCCGGGGGGCAAGCTATTAAGATATACCTGATAATACCATAACAACCCTTGGCTAAGGGCCTTGACTGCACCTCCCCATATACCCACTAAGCACTGGTTTCCGAGCCTTTGCGATAGGGTCTTTGCAACCCCTCTAAGCGCAACCAGCTTATCAATATCCTTAGTCAGCCCGCACAAGCGATAATCTTCGATAGTCTCCAGCCAATACGTCTCCAAGAGCCTACCGAAGGATTACAGATGCAGTTTATTAGGCGCGCACTGCTAGCCATTCTCTGTACAGATATCTTATGAAGGCATCATCTCCGATAAAACAGCCTGTCTGTACTCCCATATGGGAAATGCTACCATATGGATCGCCCGCAGACTGAGTCTCTGCTCTTAAGTTAACCACCCGCGCTTATAGAGGGGAGCATGCTCCATGACGACGTGAAACATATTTAGATACATACCGGTATTTTCGTCATAATATTTGTCAGTCTAGAAACAATCCACTACTAGGGTAGTACCAATAGCTGGATTGCGAGTGCAGAAGAGGCCTTGATGCTAAGGGGACTGATTACTCGCCGCCAGGTTGCAGATACCGTTTGATTAGATATAATACATCAGAACTGACTCCATCGCCCAGTCCTCTAGTAAGTATTGGATAGTGCTACTAAGTTTGAGACTAGTGAAGCAGATTAAAAAGTATAGAGTCCTACTACAGTGAGTCCTTCCAGAAGTATTCACTACTAAGGCGTCTTATTACTATGACTGCATCCTAGAAACACTTAGGAAGCATAGAAAACTCGATCTACTTTATCAGGTCGACCATGTTATTCTTAGTAAGGGTAAGAAATCGCTGGCTGCCCCAGATATAGCTAAGTGTAATGTATTTAACACAGCCTACGTTCTTTTTTTTTTGAGAAGTTCATATCGCTCAATAAGCCTCATGCGGTCAAAGGTGTTAATTTATATCAGAAAACTGGGTATCCATCCATTGCTAGTCTGACGACAGGCATTATAAGATCCAAGACAAGTAGATAATGAAGAATCAGAAGTAAGTATCATAGCTAGTTTCGCCTCCTATTAGATAGGGTATAGGAATGAGACTCTAATTATAAATGAATTCAGTAATTCCTTTCCTTTATTAGGCGACTCACCCTGACTCTGAAGTAGATAGAACTGCAGAAATGAGTGAGCGAAGTGCTGAGAAGGAGAGTCATAGGACTGGAATAAAAGAAGAATTTTGTCTGGCTGTTGGGTGCTAGGCTTAAAATCTAGCCAACTTTCAACCTGAAGAGACCAAATAGTCTCTAGATTCGGCCGTATTTACGTCCCACCCTCAGAAACTCGAAACCTCGGCATGTAGGACACAACAGTGCAGATTCTGGCGTATAGCTCACAGCCTCGATCGGCTTCATTTAGAACATCTGTCCCTGACCGCGGCTGCTAGACTTGACCGCCTGTGAATGTGTCGTCGAGCTCCTCAGCCGGGAGACTGTTGATGCTGTGCTGGAAGTGTGTTCTTGGCATGCTGAACAGAGCTTTTCGGAACAGAATCTCACTATCGGCGGAGTTAGCGGTGGCTGAGGCTTCTTGCCTATTTGCATGCAGCAAACCATAGTTAGGAAGATATTAACTCAGATTAGCTTAGGCGATGCACTATGTCCCGCAGACTGCTTGCTGCCTAAGGCACCTGGCACATCCAATCATCATATTACCATAACATCGCTATCACAGCTTATTGATCGTTTGTTTACTAATAAGCTTACTAACCCTATCTTCTGCCCAGGATAGAGAGCATTAATTTTGCCTCTTCTAACCATACCGCACAATAGCCTGGCACAGCACCTCCGCACCAATCGCACATTCCTTTTGGATAGAGTACTCCTCAGGGTTGTAATTAACATCTCCCTTACAGGGAATAAAGATCATCGTCATCAGGCAATGCAAACTAGTGTAGACGCTATTATGTCCAGCGCCACTCAAGATATCAATCGCACTGTCCCAGGTTCTAAGAACCAACTCAGCAGACTCCCGGACAGCCTGAATGCAGTCCGCATAAGACTTAGTCGCTTTCGAGACCATATCAGCCTGCTATGACAGAGAGAGTGGGAGACTTAGCATTAATCCAGCAAGCAGTCCATTAACATCTGTTCCTTGGGCCAGAAGTTTAAATTTATGCCTTAGACCCTTCTTAAGCCTATGTAACGTCTTATTATCAGGCGATTAGATATTAAGAATGAAGCTAACATGGCCGGGGATTGTGTTAATACTGCCTGGCTTGAGGCTGAGAATGTCAGTTAACGCAAGAGCGTTGTGTTTTGTATCTAAACGGTAAGAGTGGGTGATAAGCTGTGCAGCCAGGAGTATGGCATTAGCTCGGTCAGTAAACGGAGCTGATTCAGTATGCGCATATTACTTATCAGCTTGGCCTCTCTCTGCTGCACAAGGCTACTTACCTCGTCCCTTGATGGTCAAGGTGAACCACTTGTATGCCTGAACGCCCTGCACAACGCCAATCTTCTTCTGCGCCCTCTTCAGAATCAGACCTTGCTTAATGTAAAACTTAAAGTGCGCAGCAATTAGAATCACCTTATAGCTCGCCGGCGTTTCACCTAAGTATCCGATTCTCTCCAGCTCAGACTTGACTGTTACATCCCCACCAACCTCTTTCATCAAGTAAGCACGTTAAAGGAGAGTGGCTCACGCCCAGACGCCCGAGGCCACCATGCTGATAGGGAAGCGTGCGCCCCCCTCACTGAAAGAGTTAGAGAAGAACTATCTTATAGCTAGGAACTTACTTGGTCCAGTTTACGACGCCAACAGGGAATTCCGTCTACACGTTGCGTTCTTGGAGCACTTTGAGCATCTCGATGCCAGTTAATATACCTAGAATGCCGTCATATCGTCCACTGGTCGGTTGCATATCAAGATAAGAACCAACGAGGATAGGAGGGCCTTGTTGACGGCCCGGACGGACAGCAAAGATGTTGCCGATCGAGTCAACTGTTGTCTTGCAGCCGAGAGACTCAGTCGTCTCGATGAACCAATCCCGAACTTTTTTGTCGTCATCTGAGAGGGACAGACGGGCCATTCCTGAGTCTGTGGGATTGCTAGACAATGGTTAGAGGGCTCAACTTAATCATTGACTAGTCTTACGGTCCCCATCTGCTGCCCGTCCCCCAGGCGCAGGTATGATGCAATGTGTCCATCATGCGGTTCTGGGATACCTTGAGCTTCTGCAGGTTTTTTGCCGTCATATCTCGAGTCGAGATGTTCATCCTTTAGCAAGCCATAAGAGAAACTACATGGCGTCCGACAAGGGGCGTCTTGCTGAGGAGGACAGGGCATTGTCTAGCCTGCCTGAGGATGCTCTTTAGAAAAACCATCATTTAATAGAGGTATCCGGTTTAGTAAGGTTAAAGCGAGTTCTTAATTAAAGAGCTATAGAATGAATCGCTAAGTAAAGAGAGGCAATGGGTCTTATAATTATTTAATGGATGTTCTTAGAAGGAGTTTAGATGAAATGTTTTTAGAAGGTATAGCTATCAACGCCTTCCGCCTTCCGCCTTCTTATAACTCGGCAGGGTCATGTGCTCCACTTTCCTGAATAGGCAACTCTCTAAGGAGGCAACTTTTGACTTGTCAAGGCGACCACTCATCGTTGATACATTACCACGGCACTTGAGACCCCCTATCAAGGAAGCCCTGCTTTATATTACTATTCTGCCATATATACGCTAACCCTGAGTAACGCCATTGACTACCTATCTGGCTCATTTCTTAAACGCCTCCAGGTCATGAACCTACTTGCCGATTATCTTCAGAGTACCAGGGCACCTGTGTTCAAGCCTCCATTCCTCTGGAGAATAATCCGAGGTGGACGGCACCATGAACATATTTTGAAACCGGTTAATCAGTATACTATTGGGTCCATTCCCTGGTAGAAAAGATCCTTTGGCTCTGTTAGTCTGACGACTGTAATTCAGTGTGTCAGCCCCAAGTCCTAGTATCTTGAATATGGCTAGGATCCAAACGCACTAGGATTAGCTTCTTTGACAGACGGGAAGCTCGAAACGTTTGGGGTCTTAGGCAGTTTGCCAAATACAGAGCCACCGCAATGGCCGAGTTTGGCAGCACCTCGACGGCCAAAGGAAAGCCGACGAGCAGGATGTGGAAGTCGGTTGTGTCGCTCAGGTTGGAGAGAGAGCTGCCAGAGAAACTAGAGAGGTTGAAGCGGCTCAACGTCGAGGTGGCTCGAGAGCTGTCGGTGGTGATACTGCAAATCCAGGTGGCGACTAATACACTGGCCGCCCAAGGGTTCACTGATATCGAAGCACAGCTGACTGCACTTTCTACGGGTGTCAAGACCCTTGGCCTGGCGGTGAAACAATCACAAACCTCGAACGCAGTCGGCGTATACAGCAGCAGCTCCGGGCAGTTCTCAACGAACAGCCTTGGGGGAGCGACTTTGACGAGTGGTGAGACGTGGTCCGATTCGTCTTCCGAGGCGCCATCTGAGACGTCGTCTGAGACATCTTCAGATACGGCATCCGATACGGGCTCATTGCTATCGGTAGCATCACGGACTGAGATCTCGGCATCACTCGAGGGACGCAGAACAATTCAGGCTTCACCGAAGGATCAGCTACAGCGTTGACTGAAGTGCTCAGTGTACTATCGCCAATTAACACTGTCGCCAGCCCCGACGTCCGCAAAACCCTGCTTCAATATCTACATACCTTGGCCATGCGTCAGCTGCCTAGGCAAAACCCTACAGTTGTTGTCCTCTCTAGGCTGTACGAAGGGATGGATAGTACGGACTGGTCGCTAAGGGCGCTCATGTGCATCGTGGATCGCCTGTGCAAAGCCTTTGATCCAACTAATGACTTGAGGGTGCTGGCCCAGAGGCGTCTGATCGCCTTACTGCGCCGCAATCGGGATTACGACGAGGCACTAAAAATATGCAATAGAGGTTTGGCAGACATCAAGGCAGCAGTTAGCCCGGCTTCGCTTTAAGAACGGTAAATGACTCGGTTACTGGAGCACGTTTACATGGACTAAGAGGATTGCCCGTCGGCACTGGATGCGTGCTTCGATATTGTGGACCAACATTTCGATGAGGCTATGAGATCTAACCCCGATCCCCAGTGCCATGGCGAATGTGCAGTATGGGCCATGGAGGATATTGTAAAGATATATGAGCGCAATGGAAACTTGGAACTAGCTATAGCATGGCTCAAACAGGCGCGCATAAGTGGTGGAATCTGCTGGGGTGCGGGTGTATCGCTGGGGTATATTCACGATAAATTGTGAGAGCTGTTGAATAGATGTGGGATGAGCGAAGAGGCTCGTGTTTGGAGCACCGCTTTTGGTTCAATCTCTGTAGAGTAATTATTCCGTTGCATTCATTTGGTTCTTAGACATAGCGGGCACCTAGCTGAGCTTCAGACATGTTCGTGGCCAAAGCCCTCAATCGTCATGATAATTCGTCCTTAAACGTTGCTTTTGTTTTTGTCAAACAACTTCGCGTCTCCTCCATTTTGTCAAGTTCAAAGGCCATCTTCCCGGTCAAAGGGTGGGATTAGCTGCATGTCGTTGATAGAAATGGAGGACGCTCTGGGAATATTGATTGCCACTTTCTTGTGGCTTCTCGGGCATCAGGCACCGGCTTTTCATCACATTCTAGACACAGCCAAGGAAGAGAATGCTACGCAATTTATTATTGAGGAAAGCGGGCCGCAAATCGGTTGAATTGAGTTATCTGAGGTTTTCCTAGCTACTACTGTTAGGGACTCTTTTAATAAAGGAGGAGACCCCGGTCAGGTTCAGGTTATATCTAACGCAGTGTAATTTATAAGGAAAATAATATAGCATTAATAGAATTAGGAGCTAGTTAAAGTAAAAGAAGATTTTAGTAAAGGAGATAAGCTGATTCGTGAAAAAGAGTTATTAAACTCGGGAAGCAGGGGGAGGAGGAGGAAGCTTATATATTATATGAAATAGGCCTTGACAAGCGAATGGAGGGTTGACTAGAGGTCAGGGAGTGGTCGATTTAGGGACCCCCCACAGAATATTGTGCAAGCATGGGAACTGCTATGATTCGACGACAGACTAAGGCGGATATGGAGGGCAGAATGACATAATCACCTCCTTCCCCACTTTAGGACCACACCAGGTTCCAACCCTACAAGGGCTGTCCTCCCATCATCATGAGGCTTATTAACACCAACAGCGGGCTCTTCGAAGAGTTCATCGGGCTCAATATTCCTCAGTATGCCATCCTCTCGCATACATGGGAGGACGAGGAGGTCTCGTTCCAGGACATTGCGGCCGGAACTACCTATCGTACTAAGAAGGGTTACCGGAAGGTCGAAATGTTGTGCCGTATCGCCATGAAATACGGCATCGGATATGCCTGGATTGACACTTGCTGCATCGACAAGTCCAGCAGCGCTGAGCTCTCTGAAGCTATCAACTCTATGTACTGTTGGTACAGAGACGCAGCCGTCTGCTACGTCTACCTCTCCGACCTCTCCATAGACGCAGCCTTGGACGAAAGACTGCCTCGTTGCCGCTGGCTCACCCGTGGCTGGACGTTGCAGGAGCTGATCGCGCCTCGCTGGGTTGTCTTTTTCGATTCCCGCTGGAATCCTCGCGCGACCAAGAAAGACATTGCCCGGGAGCTATCCGCGATAACACGCATCAGCGAGGACGTCCTCCTGGGCCGTGGGACGCTCTCGGATGTGTCTGTCGCTCAAAAGATGTCGTGGGCGGCCAGTCGCGAGACAACACGGCTGGAAGACGTCGCATACTGCTTATTGGGCATCTTTGGGATCAATATGCCGCTCCTATACGGAGAAGGGAACAAGGCATTCCGACGTCTACAGGAGCAGATCATTCAGACGCAGGCAGACTTCAGCATATTCGCGTGGAGGGCACCAATGCCAAGCGGAGATTTGTTACCACTCAGGAGAAGACACTTCTGTGGTATCCTGGCAGATTCACCAGCTTTCTTTGCTGGCTGCGAGTCCTTCATCAAGACAACAGCGTATGACTGGACAACATTCTCGATATCGAACAACGGCATTAAGATCCAGTCTCATATCGTTGCCGAGGTCATGTCAGAGAGCAAACGAAATGCGACCTACAAGTTGCCACTCCATTGTTCTCCAAATCCGGAACGCCCAGTTGCAGTCCGACTTCGAAAATACGGCCCAAGCCAATTTGTACGAGAAGATCCGTATAACTTGGCAGAAGGGCAAGGGGTGGTATGGCCCATCAAGGCCGAAACAAGCGCCCTTATAACCGACCCCATCTGGCCCGCATACACGCTCCACGACGACATGGCTCCATTCATTGCCAAAAGACGGTCGCATGCTCTCCAGATCGAAGCACCTGTAAATTGGAATTTTCTTGACTTATGGCCTGAAGGTCGATTCGACGAAGAGGATTTCGCGTTTTTTCTTGTCGGCGATAATGCCCTAGATTCTGCATACATCAGGTTCTGCTTGCACACCAACTCTCTTCCTGGACGGCATGGTGAACGCAGTCAAACTATAGAGTGTTCATTCTTTGCTGTTGGATGGTCGTCCACTCGCCGCGAGGACGTATACTGCACGCTCTTCAACTCTGAGCTGCTCGGCGCCAATATGCCGAGGTTGCAACACGTGGTTGCGGCATATCCCTGGAACGGGGATGGAATTATGGATGTGCTAAGGTACTGGAGCGTCCCTAAAGAATCGAAGATTATCTTCGCTTTAGGCGGATCCGAGGTGATGAAAGCGCTTGCCAGAGCAAGTTTTGGAGGATATCCTTTTCAGTTGACATTTTAGCATTATAATATGATTTATAATTACATTTAACATAACGTAATCTAGCAGCATGTTATAACTTAAACTACTTAAAGGAGCAGTTATTTATAGTAAAAATAAGTAGTATTAAAGTTATAGTCCTTGGCAGCGCACACTCAGAGGGGAGCCAGAGATTAAACAGTCAAAAAAAAACACAATAGCTAATAGTAAATAATAGTATAAGGGCCTAAAACCTAAGCCTAAAGCAATAGTAACTCAGAATGACTAGAGTTTCTACTATATCAGGGTATAAGCCCTACTATCCTATTTAACCCTTTGAAATGCATTAAGCAGCTAGAAAAGCTAGATAGAAAAGCTAGACAGAAAAGCTAGATGTCAGAAGGCAAAATCGTCATGCAATAAAAGCCCCGTGAGGGTTCGTCGCATTATAGGCAACCAATATAACTCCATAAACTGGTTTAATTAGAAGAAGTCGATGACCACCAACTCGGGTTCTTGGAAGACCATGAATATGGCATTGGGACCCTGCATTTAACTAGCAAAAGCGAGATTTCTGAGATTCTCGTTTCATTGGATGCAATTGGAACACTCAACTATCCATTGTCCCCTTAAAAATAGCTGGCACAAGGTCTTCAGTTAAGAGCGTGGCGGCATTCCAAAGCGCCGTTCACAGTACGCCAAGTGCCGTTTGAACCACGAAGTTCACTCTCACCTCTCGGAGCGCTCGAGCACGGAAGAACATTTAGGCGACGGGGCGAAGGCTCGACACTCCTAATCCAGCTTCGTTGCCGGATATCGATGAGGGATTCACATGCCTGTCATCAATGTTGGCGCGTTTGTCTGCCGTCTCATCACTGCTCGAAATGGACTCGGTACCAACGGCCTACCTGTCAGCTCGCTTCTGTCAACATGCTGGTCAGTGTCCCTGCTTCCGAAGGGGACGATGTAGAGACTCTAGCACCAACAGAATTTTACATGAGATCTACATACATATGGGAAACTAGCACAGAGGCCTCATTCCGAAAGAATTTTGCACAACGGGTTCCCGAATATATTGGGAGGGCGAGGATAGTCTTGTTGGCTTGAAGAACATGAGAACGATAGGGAGGGCGAGGGCAGCCCAAACCAAAACTAAACCTATGCAACTAATCAGAGAATTCTGGATAGCGAATCTTGTTGTCTCAGCTAATTTGAATGAGCATTAGGACGAGGGACATATGAGCGGTTGAAAGGAAAAGAAGTTTAGCCGAACAACTTACAAGCCAGTTGTAATTTAGATAACTAGCTTGAAGCTTCCGAGTCGGTAGATGGTGGCCAATTGTCGTGCCATTTCGACCGATCTCACCGCTGAAATATGGAAAATTCTTCTTTTTTTTCCAAGGTACCATTTGCTGTAGTCAGTGGGCGGGTCTCCAATAGTAGTTTGGAGTGCCTTAGTGTACTCCATGTCCGCCATTTATAGACCTGGCTCCCACGCTGGTGTCCAAGCAAATACTGCGTGTCAATGATATCACCGTTGGCATTGAAAAGGGATGTATACTAGCAGAGCGCGATTTGGAGGATTGTAGCTCCGCTTGCGCAGTATTTCACTTCATGGCGGTCTCTTTATCTCTAGAGAAGTCCAACTTCTTGCAAGCCAACAATCCAACTGTATATGACCAACGTATTGCTAGGGCAGACATGCCAGTAGGCTACTTTCCCACCTGTCCGCCTCCACACGATGGCTAGTGATGTAGTGCTATTTAATGGTTAGTACCTGGCGAGACAACTTTGTGTCAGAAAGGAAGACTCGTGGGTAACACGACGACCATAAACCCCACATGCGCTCCTGAGTCGACTTCCTGGTACTCGTTTTAGAGGAGCTTACACCACACGGCCAAGTGACGCTGACTGCCCTCGACGGTTAGAGGTGTCGAATTGTGTGCTTGCTATGTTGTCACGGGAGCAGATCATCGTAGCAAGCATGGCGCCTATCAAAGATGAGACACCTTGTTTGATCATGAAGATAAATGGGAATGATTGTAAGCTTACATGGGCAAGTTGAATCGTTCCTTGAAGCTCTTGCTTCTTCAGCCATCGTCTTGACTGCTGCTTCTACGACTTCATTTAGCCTCTTGGGGAATTCAATCAATCAAGATATCTCAGCGATGACGTGGCCGCTAGACTGCGACAGAAAGTTGTCTGTAACTATTAGTAATTTCTGTAGGTTGTGAAAAGCCTTTCAAACTTGAAAATATCGTTACGTTTTAGGCTAAACCCAGTTTATTTTTAAACAATTTGGTAATGCACTATTCAGACTTGTTTGCATTTGACATTTTGGAGTCACCAATCACAGGATGAAAGCTCTTCTTTTTTTAATTTGCTTATTAAGGCCTATATGAATCAAAAATGTCTATGGTTTCCCGCTTGCTCTATACTGATCCTACATGTCATCATGCTCGTGCAACCGAAATACAAAGGTCCCCCCCATTCTTGGACATTTAATGTCTTGTATTCCGTCTAATATAAAACCCGGCTCCTCACACGAAACTCCAGCACTGGGTCTCATAGATGGGGGCATTGACGTTGAACAGCGTCTTCCTGTATAGAGTGCCAATGTAGGCGTCAATGTCCATGTTGAACTTGCTGGCGAACCAGGCGCCGTTAGGGCAGGTATCAGGCTCGGGCTGGGTAAAGGTGATTCCGGACTGACTGGTAAAGGCCAAGTCAAGTGAGGCGGAGAAGACGTTTACGATGGTGGGCTTGGCCTCCAAACCAGCCGACAGGTCTAGGGCGCCATTGAAGAGGTTGACGCCCATGGCCACGATGAGGTCAATATAGGGGTTGACCTGCAGGGACACCTCGCCCTTGATATTAGAGCTGACGCTTGTCTCTGGTACCCAACCGCTGCTGGTGGTCTTGGAAGAGTCGAGGAGGTCGAAATGGGTCTGACCGTTGTTGATCTCGCTATGGACGTCTACGCCAGCAGTCAGGGAGCCGGAAGCGCCGAACTCGATACCCACGCCAAACTCAGCCCTGGGGCCGACGTCGATGATGCCAGGGATGCTGAAGGGGGAGACAGAGAAGGACTGGGGCTTGATGTTGAGCAACTCGGTATTGTACTCTGCCATGACGGTGGCCGAGATGTTGAGGTTGACGGACCCGGAGTAGTCGATGTCTAAGGTGGCGCGGCTGGGCTTGAACTTGAGGAAGTTGAAGCGGAAACTGCCCTTGATGCGGACGCTGCTCTCGAATAGGGCCTGGTCCACAGCTAGCTTGAAGTTGTCGGTGTCAATAAGGGGAGCACCAAGATCGACGCTCACGGAGGCCGTGATGTCACGTCTAGAGGCAGCAGCGGCAGCAGTGTCGAACTCAACATCAGCGTCCTCAGACTCTTCATCGAGGGCGGAGCGGACAGCGGCTACTTTTCCAACCAGGGCCGCTTCATCGAAGGTGAGGGCACTGACATTCCACCAGCCGCGCTGATCAGCGGTGTTGCAGCCGTTGTCAGGTGCGTAGGTGATCATGATGAAATCCTCAGCCGCCGGCCAGGCAGCAGAGGCGGCTTTGAGGGCAGCGGTATCGCTAAAGGTGACGGAAATGTCTGAGCCTGAGCACTCGACGGAGCTGAGGCCAGCGATATCCTCGAGCACGACGGCGGGACGCTTGAGTGCCAGGTTGACCAAGGCCGTAATGTCGCTGGCAGCATAGCCAAGGAAGACGTCCTTGCTGGGGACGACAGGGGCCTCCTGTCTGGCCTCGAGACTCTCTGAAGTCCTGCTCACAGGCTTGAGGATAAGAGGAGCAGCAGACTCCTCAGCCTGCCGCACCTCAAGGAGGGAGCTGAGCCCAGTGACGGCATCAGAGGGACGAGGAACGGGATGGAGTATGATCTTGTCATTTTCTTGGGGCAGGGCGGCGGCATAACTGACGCCTGCAATTGCTTGTAAGCAGAGAAGTGAGGAGATAGTGGCCTTCATGATTGCGAAGAGCGAATGATGGTACACAGTGGGAGCGGGATAGTTGGATAACAACCACGAAGGAAGGAATGGACAGTGAATATGGCCAAATGAGCGACAGAAAAAGGTAATGACTGCTGAAAATGCTAAAGCAAGACAGGTTGGAAGAGAATGACTGAGGACCACTGGAATGCTGAGGAATGGTTAGGCCAGGATTGAGGCAGAATTTTCAGACTTCTTATACATCGAACGATACGTTGTCCGCCCTAGATGCCATCGTGAATTCAGGAGCCCATTACTCGGGTCTGCCGAACAGCATAGTTCGGATCACGGGTAGGGCCAGACCTGGCCCGGCACGGCATGACGCATTGGGAACCGATGAACCCCAAAATGGCAGATTTATGCTGGGTCAGCGCTCTCTCAGGGGATATCCAAGGAGGGTCTGTGGGTTATTGCAACCCGATGAAACATGAGTATGAGGCGAGTCTTTTGATTGGACGTTGAACATAGCCTGGGAGGCTGAGTCAAGGCAGAAATAGAAAATACGAAGGCCGCTCACGGACACCCCGCGGCATAACATGAGCCGCCAAGCTTATATGTGTGGGGTAAGAAGGCCATTCTTTTGGCTCGACGCTAGGGTTGTGAAACTGTGGGCTTTGTCTAGCGCATGTTGGAGAAGACAAGCTTACATTGTATGGAGCGATGAGAAAGTGAATCGTCTTTATTCATAGTTCCTTATACGAATATAGTCTACTCCTCGGTAGACATTCAGTGCCTCCTGTATAGCTTAAGAACTGGAAGGGGATACAAGTGCTCTAATCTTCAACTTGGCGGATGGGAACCTGGGCTTCTTGACAAAGAAAAGTCGACCAAGAGTTGTCGCAATGAAGTTCCAAGAGGATACATGTCTCCTGTATCTGGCCTCGAGTTACTGGAGTTGAAGTTTGAGCGGAGACTTTGTGAACTTGGAAAAGTGGCCTTGGGCTTGAATGGGACCATCCGTCTTGAAACGGACGAGCTCAGACAGAACTGTTGCGCATGGACGGGGATGGCCAGGCTAGCGCTTTGACAGTGGGTTGATCCGTTCAGTCTATTCAGGCGATTCAATTCGGCATTGCCACGAGTTGCTGCGTGGTACATGGGCCTGGTTCTCGTCATCGGGTCTAAGGCCACATCTGATGAAGCCATTTACTACAAAAGAAAAACCTTTGGCCAGGGAGCTGTGCTCAAGGTACCCTGTGAGGGGGGCAGGTTTTTGGGAGCCTGGGGTTTGAACCATGGGAACCCAAAATTTTAATTAAAAGACAGGATGACAGGTGGGTTATTTACCCAATGTCAGCTGCCAAATATAAACCTTACACCCATGCAAGGAGACCCCTGGTCAAAGCTCTTGCCTTGATGCATAAACCGGCCATCTCCATTTGGAAATGAGGGCCGAATGACAGGGCCCTAAACCAATGAGGGGGGCTATATCCACATCTGTAAGGGAATTGGGATTGTTATTTTCCTTGTCCGCCGAGCCGTGTCCCAGACTCTCCCAAACCAAGCCGAACGCCTAATTCCGGTACACCGTTTTAAGATGGCACAATATGCGGAGGCCTTGAGATATTTTCATAGATCAAATACCGTTCGCATCGCTACCTCCCAAGTTTTTATTATTGTCATGCGTACGTCATACCCATTGGCCACTTCCTTATCGCCGAAAGTATTAGCTGCTGCGATATTTGGCGGCTCCCAATTTAGCATCTAGCCGAGTCTTCGGTCCAGTACCTCCTAAGCGCAACGCAGCGCTACTCGGATCATCAGTGAACTGCCGGCTGGGTAGGTAAAGGCAGAGGGGTTTATGTAAGGTAATGTGCTTATAACTCTATAAGTTTTATAGACCTTACTCGGATTGGCGAGTAGTGATACTAACCTAATCGTTATATGTTAAAAAGGGCTTATCTCCCCTTCTATCTCTCTAAGCATATTAGCTTCAATATTTAACTGTAACATGTTTGATAGTTGAGAAATAGTTGAGAAATAGTTGAGAAATAGTTGAGAAATAGTTGAGAAATAGTTGAGAAATAGTTGAGAAATAGTTGAGAAATAGTTGAGAAATAGTTGATTAGATGCGAAGAGGAGAGATTAGGAGATTTTTAGTGCACTTGCTTGGTTAGTGCACTCGCTTATCACATACGTTAATAATAATAGTAATAATAGTAATTATAGTAGCTAGTGAAATCGCCTTCCTCCCTGTTTCCCCACGGACTGTTTTAGGTCTTGGCACTTTTATAGTATAAAACCCCATGACCTGATATATGTTGAACAGAAAGGGGGTCACGTGCGGAGTTATGGGTCTTAATATTACATGTGGATACATGAGATATCTCAGGGGCAGAGAGACACGTCCCCAGATACAACAACAGAACAGAACAGAACAATCAACTGATTTAACATCAATGGACCGAATACCCGTACTGTCTGACAATATACAGCTGCCAGAAACGCTAACAGTGACAGGCATTGTCAACTGTTCGTCTCAGGCCTCCACTCTGCGGGCTTTTATTATAGGGACATCACTCCCAGTCATATTATGAAAGACGGCAGCAGTCGTACTACATTGATCGACTTCGGCTTCGCGGGCCGAGCAGGGAGTGTCGTTCCACCTTTCATGCCCGGATGGCTATACACAGATAGGATTTTCAGTGTCGATATAGACCTGGAAGCATGTAACAGATACATGTAGTAGGGATAACTCGTTTCTCCTGTCGCGCTTTACTAGAATATGAACCACCGCTTGCTCTACTCCTCTGACCCGATATGGTGGCTTTCTTGATCGGGACTAGGCGGCCGCGGCGGCACCACTCCGCACTCGTACAGGACCTCCTCCACGCGCTCATCTTCCAGCCCAAAGAGTGCATGACGCACCGTTGGGCCAGGGAACACCACTTCCTGGTCGAGATTGCTGCCAGCACTAACAAGGACGCGCACCACCTCGGTGTGCCCCTTCTCCGCGGCCCTGAACAGAGCGGTGTGCCCGAAATGGGTTGCGGCGTTGACGTCGGCGCCACGGCTGACCAGCAGACGCACCATATCCTCATGGCCCGCAGCCGCCGCCTTCATCAGCGCGGTGGCATCGCCTCCACTCCGCTCGTCGACGGCAAAGCCTGCGTCCAGCAGCAGTCGAACTACGGCCATGTTGCCCTGCTCCGCCGCTTGCACCACGTGCGGCGTGTCGAAGACCGGGCAGCGACCCCCTTCGTCTTGGTACTCTTCGCCTTGACCTTCTCCGTTCCGATCTCCTTCGTCCCTCGGCCGCGCAGCACATGGCTCCAGCAGTACCTGCACGACTGCGGCGCGGCCAGCCCACACCGCTGCCGACAGCACGTTGGTGCCGAGGAAGTTGGAGGTGTTTGGGTCGGCGCCGAAGCTCAGCAGAAGCTGGACGATGGCGACGGCCTGCTTGTCGCTAGTTCTCTTGCCTCCCTGGACAGCAAGGAACAACGGCCGGAGGTTGACGGGCCAGCCGCGGTCGATGAGGAAGCGGGTGGCGGCTTCGTGGCCGTGCTCCGCAGCGAGGTGCAAGCAGGTCGTAGCCTTGCTGGCAGCTTCGTCGTCGGGGATTCCTCCGCCCTCGCCGAGCAAGAGCTGCAGCATGGTGGTGTGGCCCGCTCGAGCGGCAACGTGCGTCGGCGTGAGGCCGTCCCGATCCTTGATTCGGGCATCAGCTTCGTGCTTTCGGAGGAGCTTGACAACGGCCCTTCGATCCTTCATCGAGGCACGGTGCAGTGCTGTCATGCCATAGAAATCCCGGTGATTTACTTTGGCTCCCCACAGTAGGAGCAATCGAACGGCATCGAGATGATCCCCCTCGGCTGCTCTCATCAGCGGTGTCTGCGTCGCCCAGTCCGTGGCGTCGACCACGGCGCCCTTGAAGAGCAGCAGTTCTACAATAGCCTTTCGCCCCATTTCTGCTGCTTTGTAAAGCAGAGTCTCACCGAGCTTGTTCTTGACCTCGATGTTTGGACATGAACGCAGACGCTCAACAACCTTTCCGGACTTGGCGTTGCCAACAATGCGGTGCCACTCCGGCGCAGCTCCGTCTTGCTCCACCAAGGCTTTCTTCAATAGGTCCGCCGTTTTCGAGTCTCCTCTCTCCACGGCAATGTCAACGGATGTCTTGCCCCATCGCTCGCGCTGCGCGGGATTTGCACCTTTGGCTAAGAGGCTGCTGACGATATCCCGATGGCTCCCCGCGGCGGCATAGTGTAGTGGACTCCGTCCAGAAATATCTCCTCGGTTGACTCGTGCGCCATGATGTTGCAAGAGAGTAGTGACGATTTCCGTCAGGCCCTCGTGAGCTGCCTCATGCAAGGGTGTACGACCGTCCTTGTTGCCTCGGCTTTGGTTTGATTTATGCCTCAGCAGAAGCTTGACCAAATCGACGTTTTTCCTTTCCACCGCGAGATGAAGCGGTAGTGAACTCTTATGGCCGTTTGGACTATCGAAATCCGCTCCATTGTCAGCCAAGACTGCGATTACAGCCTCGAACTCCCTCGTCACAACCCTGTCCTGGTTCTGCATCCGGTCTTCGAGACTCAGGGCTAAGGCAGCTGTTGCTTGTTCTCTCCTCTTGTCTGCATCTTTCTCAGCTTCGAGAAGCATTTTTAATGCCTCCACGGATTCCTTTTCTACTGCGGCTTTGATCGCTGTCTCGCGCGTGGCCCTCATTTGGTTGACATCGCCGCTGGTCCAATTAATAAGAAGAGATATGGCATTCTTGTGTCCATTCTCCACTGCCTTCGCAAGAGCTGTTGCTTTGAGGCGATCCTTGGCCGCTGGATCGCATCCGCGCTCAAGAAGTAGTCGAATAACCTCTTCGTTGCCAGATTCGGCGGCTTCAAACAAGGCTGTTCTCCCAAACTCGTCCTTGGCGGCGACGTCGGCACCTTTATCCAGGATGAGGCGAGTGACCCAAGGCTTCCCCATCCCCGCCGTTCTGATGAGCAACGGCGACTTTAGTATGCTCTCATTGACGTTCTCCACGCTGCTCAACAGCTTCCTGAACATGTCGCCAGTCTCGTCTTCCTGGGCGGTGTGTGCCAGAGACCAGATGGTAAGGACGTTGGCTCTTGCTCCTCTCTCCAAGAGGGTTTCCATCATATCGAACTTCTCCTCGGCAGCAAGGGATAGCAGTGTGGTACTCTCTATGTACGTGTAGTTGATGTCGAGGTGCTTCCCAAGGATATATTCTAGAGTTCCTAGTTTGCCGAACCTCATGGCGCTCCCTGCGGCTCTAAACATGCCCCAATCCGCAGCGTTCTGTGGAAACTTTCCTGCCATAAAATCGAGGGACTTATGGCGCCCCTTATAACCCAGCATATCCCAGATGTCCACACGGCGTATGGGATCTTGGATCTTGGCTCCGTTGTTGAAGAGGTGCTCAGCAATGTCGGTAGATTCATGAAGCAGCGCATTCTCGACGCAATTCCATCTAGATTGCCCCGTGGGTCTATAGTTGATATCTGCACCGAGATACACGAGCTGTGCAACGAGTTCCGTGTATCCAGCGGCGACAGCGAGATATAATGCTAGTCCTGTAGCATTTGCTCCGGCGCCTAGAATTACCTGCGCTATGGTTGGGCGTTTTTCATACAGTGCTTGCTCCAAAGGTGTAAGACCGCTGGAAGGGTCTTTCTGAGATAGGTCTGTACTGCGTTGCTGTGAGAGGTGTTGAGCGACGGACTCCAAGCCGAGAGAGGTAGCTATGGAGAGGCCCGTTGCAAATCTCGGGCGCAGTCGCCGGGGCTCGTCACCATTTGTGCAGCAGTGATGGGCAATCTCCAACAAGAAAGATATTCGATTTTCATCGCCGAGAAGATTGAAGGCTGCCTCCCTGAGAGATGGAGATGCTGCTTGTTTGTAATGCTCGACCCAGTAAGTTGCAGCGTATGCGAGAAACGGATGTTGCTCCAGAATGAAAACCGTAGGTTTCTTCCGTAGGCTCGTCGTATCGTTAAATCGGGGGCTTAAAAGGTATTCGAGACACGACTTCGCAAGTGCGAGATGCGCTTCGCTACCTTTTGTCGGGTCAACTGACCGTAGGAACTCCGCGACTGTACCGTGTATGAAGCACACAACGTCACGTTCCTGGTCGATGTCGACAAGATGGCCACAGCAGGAACCCAGCTCTTCAGCAGTCAAAAGGTTTCTGGTGACGGTGTTGTCGTCACAAGGAATCGATGCCAGCGCCGCCTGGACCTCGCTGAACCTAAGAGGTCGCAAAGAATACTGTAGCCAGAGGAATACGGTGCGCGCAATGTCATGGCCCCCGGGTTCCCGCATACGCGCTTGTTCTAGGGCTTGTTGGTAACCTGTGTCCAGAGTATCCGGTGAGTTTGCTATTATTTCCTCAAGCTCCGATTCCGCTTCAACAACTTCAAGCTGACGTAGGAGTAACCTTGCAAGAAGATATCTGGATAAAGTCAATTAGGAAGTGGCAACAACAGAAGCTTGGCGCTGCTTACTGGTCCCGAGAGGCCTTCACGATTGACCTGAGTGTACCAGCCTGGATCAGTCCAGCCGTCAATGTGCCTGGCCTTGTTTCTGCAAGCCTTTTTGCAAAGAAAGCCTCCAGGCTCTTTCCAGGAGTCTCCAGCTCTGTTTTTGCGACGTCACTAAGGCCAACTTGCTCCGGAGTTACATCTCGGGACGTGAGCATGATTCTCACCTTACTCCTGAACGCAAGCAGTGTCGTCAAGATGTTCTCAAGGTCCGCCCGCTCGTTGATGTATTCATCTAGGCCGTCGATGATAACGAAGATCCGCGCGTATCTCTTCATCTCCAAGCCTATCAGGTTCGCGAGGTTCTCGGGTTGGAGGCTTGTGCCCCAGTCCCGACTGTGGGCCACGAGACTTTTGGCTTTGGCAGGTAAAGAACCGCCAGGGTCCAGTAGCTGCCTCCACAAACCCCCGAGGAGGAGGGTTGGAATATGGTAATGGCGAGTCTGATGATTGAGATATAAGATACCCACTCCAAATTTCTCCCTTTCAGCGATCCGACGGAGATGCGACGCGACAAGAGTCCTAAGAATTAGTTACTACTGCTGCCCATGGCAGCATGAGGGGTTGGGTGGTTTAAAAGAGATTTTGCGTACGAGATCATTGTCTTTCCAGACCCGGCTGCGAATACTGTTAGAAGTGCGAAGCAGACCTGTTTTGTTTTCTAGGTTGTATCTACCTTTTCCTGTGCACCACAAGATATCTGGGTGGCCATGAAGCCAATCTTGGAACGGTTTGGAGTCGAGGAACCAAGATCCACAGTCTTCATAGCAACGAGACAGGCTTAATGAGTAAACCTCGTTGGGATCATGTGGACTCAGGTGCCTGATAACATCCTGGTACCTTTTAGCCTCTCGAATGGCTCCGACGTTTGAAAAAGCATCAGAGGAGTCGACGTCCGCAGACTTCCGCCACTGATACGTCAGCTGCAAGTCGTCGAAAGCATCCATAACGTGAAGAAGCTCTGTGTTGTTCGTGGCTCCATAGCTAAGCGGAGTCGTCCTAGCCGAGCAGTTAGACGGAGCATAAGTAGACAGATATACTCCACTCACTCTTTATCGTCCTCGACTAAAGGTGCGTTGTCTTCCTCCGACAGGCGTTGTTCTCTGAAAAACCGTTAGCGCCAGAAAATGGAATGGCTAATCAGTAACTCACATCGTCCCAGACGGCCGCAAAACATTGGATAGTCTCCGAGCACCAGCTGCTCTCAATACTTGGATAATCTGTTTTACTCGAGAATAATGGTCCTCCATGAAGTGAGAGGGGAATCCATTGTACGGCGAGCGGTCCAGGGACAAATACGCGGTATCCAGCACAGTCATACCGTAATAGAACGACCCCGAATGGTTATTTGCCTTGTTGATATCCGCTCCTTCGTCGACAAAGATCTTGACTGCATAGAAATGGCCGAGATAGGTCGCGAGCTGCAGCGCAGTCATACCAGCCATATCTTCATGCTCTAGATATTTCTTGTCCCTAAATTTGGAAACGAGGAACAACAATCTTGTCTGGGAGGTTGTCCTGTCCATGCCGATTGCGTTCCGCAACTCGCATTGGAAAGCGGTCTCTCCAGTTCGTTGGCACACAATGAAAGACGCCGAAGGTCTGGTCGCGTTGTCTCCGCTAAGGAGATATCGTAGGGCAGAAATGTAGTATTTCCCTGGGCCTTTCCCACATATGATGCGCCCAAGCAACGTGTAGGTTCGTCCGGCAAAACCATATTCGCGATTAATGTCTGCGCCCCATTTGCGGAAGCAGTCCGCAAGCCGGTATTGTTGAAACTGAATGGCCATATCCAAGGGAGAGATGCCGTCTAGCAGGTCACTTAGCATCTGAGGACCAGTCGTCTCCAAGAGGTGATCTGCCATGCGAACGCTCTCATCCTCTCGCATGGATTTTGTACAAACGAAAATGGTCGAGAAATTCATCCCCATATGTTCCCAAGGAATTGCTGGATCTGCACCATGTTCCAAGAGTAGGTGGAAGATGTCCGAGTTGCCGCGGCGTATGGCCTCGTGGAGGGGAGTGTAGCCGAAGGCCTCGCACCGAGTGTTGATAAATTCCAGCCCCACTTTCAGCAGATGCGACACTATATCTGAAGTGGCGAATTTAACAGCAGCGTATAGTGCCGTCATTTCAATACCGTGATAATTCACTGTTGAAAGTGATGCGCCATGTCTGATTAGTACGTCGATACTTCGAGTCATTGCTCCAACATACTCGGCTCCATGGACGAGCATTCTGTGTTGAATACTTCCCAAAATCACCACGGCTAGCAGTCGGGAGAGTCTCTCTTTGAATCTGTCCGTCTGCCGAGAGGAGTTGTGCTTCAGTATTACAGACAGGCAGGAAGCTCGGTGAAGCAGCGCGGCAAAATCGATGGCTGAACTACCGTCTGGATTGGCCTGCCAAGGGTCCGCTCCGGCTTCAAGCAAGAGCCGGACGTAGTCCACCTTATTGTGCGCCACTGCCCATCTCAGTGGAGGTCCGTCGCCAAAAGCGACACTAATGGTGTTTCCATAGGCGGGCTCTTCTGCACTGATGTGGAGTGTCGCCTTCATGTGTTCCGTTGGGATTGCCTGGAAAACCGTGCTGATCTGGTCGTCATCCAGATAGACAAGCATATGTAACGGCGTCTCGTTCGTGAGTTCGTCTCTAAGCGTGGCGTCTGCCCCGTAATTGAGAAGTTTCAGAGCGACTTCGTGATGTCCGCATTGGCATGCTAGGAGAAGCGGAGTTCGGCCGTAGCTGCTCTGTAGGTCGACTTCGCACCCATGCTGAATGAGATATTCTACCGCCTCAATGGCCCCGGAGAAAGCGGCATAGTGAAGAAGACTGGATTTGCTCGATATCGGTCGGATTTCACTAGCCGGCATTTCTGTCGCTTGGATTTGTTCCTTCAGCTTGGCGATGTCCATGACTGTGAACTTGGCGATTGTTTCTTGGGGAAACTCAGTCACCCCAGGGTAGTCCGTATACTCTCTGATAACCGCCAGAAGACGGCCAAAGGCCGCGGCATCTCGTCTCTTGATTTCTTGCAGAGCAATCCTGGATCCCAAAATGGCAAGCATGCCTAGTTTCTCAATGGTGTCATCATCATCCACCTCGCTGTCTGATTTCCCGAAGGCGTGAAGGTATCTGAACCTCAACGGCTGTAAATTTTCCCATATGCCGGCTCTAGTGATCCATTGAGCAGCCTGGTCAAGGTCCTGTTTTTCTTGCCCATAGCCGGTGACATAGCTAAAAGCAACCTGTAGTGCTGCATATCCGCGTACGGAAGGCGCCAGAGACTCATTTCCGTATAACTGCTGCAAGCCCCTAATGACTTGATGTTGAGCTTCATGCGGTATGTCTAGCGACCGTCGTCGGAAAACAGATTCCTAGACAGTATCAACAACAGCCGCGGTTAATCCGATGAAAAGTCCAGCCTTACAATATTGAATAGGCTCGAGTCTTCCTTCAGAGAAGTTAATGATGATAGGGCATCGCGATCGAGATTCGGATCAGGTTCGCTACGTGGAGGAGTCAGTGTGATCGAAGATTTGTAAGAACTGATATGCTAGGCACGTACCTAGGCTCATGTCCAAATAGTATTAGTATTGACGTCAGACTGCGGTAATCTGGATCAAACCACACGGATAATTCCAGAATTCCGCACATCAGGTTTGCTATTTCGGCTGATTCCGTGCACAGAGCGATTACTCTTTGCTTAAGCAGAGGCAAGAGAGAATCAGTGGTTTTCAATCTCTCAACAGCTTCGACGCGGCTTCTGCCTTCAAGTTCCGCGACATTAGTAAGCCGCGAAAATGGGTCATCCCCATTTTCTAGTGTCTGCATGACAAGAAGAGCATAAGAATATATGTCTGCCTTCGCAAGCGACGCACGCTCAAGCTTCTGGCGCCACTCGGGTGGGTTCCATGGCCATGTCGACCCTACAAGGGACGTCTCAGACGTCCCGTCAAGCAGAGAATAGCCAAAGTCGGCAAGCTTGGCCACACATCTGTGTTCCCTGTGTTCTGAAGCGAACACGAGAATGTTGCTGCACTTGATGTCGCCATGGACAACACCACATCCATGGATCGCAGAGAGGCCGCATGCGACATCCTCGATTAAGCTTCGCTTCGTGAGCAGCGGGAGAGGCGCAGAGCCTGTAAGCATATCGAGGAGAGTGCCATGCTCCGCCAATTCAACCACAAGCACCGGCCACAGGAGACTCCCGTCGAGCGGGTCAGCCTCCCAGCCAACACCAAACAGCTTCAATATGTTTTCGTGCGTTCGCAATGGCGGATGGGTCAGGACACTGAACTCGAGGAAGATGGACTGGGCTAGTGATGTGCGGGAGGCCTCGACTTCGTCGGCAGACATGGGAGAGTTGCCGTGGTTATGGAATCGCGGCCGCTTTATCACTCGGACTGCACCTCTGCCAAGGTCCACCGCCGCAGCAGAAAACGTTTTGCCAGAACCAATATGTCTCAAGGGAATGTGAGTGATGCGGCCAGGATAGTCCCCCAGCTCTAAGTCATCCAAGCTACGCTCAACTAAAAGCGAAAGCGTGTCCAAGTTTTGTGCATTGCCCTCAGGTGGCTGAAGGAGACTCGAGGTGGACGGATCAGGAAGACGGCGCCGACCTGCTGCCGCTGGTCTCTCGTGGTTGACCATGACTTTGCCGTCGTCGATGATACTAGTACTAGTAGTGGGTGACTCCTGCGACCATTCGGCAATATGCGATGTTGGATGATGAAAGAACAAGGCCATGGAAAGGGGGAACCCCTTGCTCTTTTTCTAGCTCGTCGGGCTGAAAGGCCCCTGAGGAGGATCATGTGGTGTTGGGTGCTCATACCTACAGCGCGCTGCAGAATGGGGCTGTGTCACGGCGGAGGCCCTACTCTGCACTTTTGTTGCCTTCTCTTCGTATCTAATTAGTCCCTCGATGAGCGCTCCATTCAACGGTTTGATGGTGCCCATGCCACGCTCAGCCTGTTTGCACCGCCCCAGCCGCTGCGCCCATCTGATTTGGTCTAGCGCACAGTCCTATGCCAGCCCTCGCCCCCGGACCACTTAGATTGCCACGCTGGTGCCACCAGCAACTCTGTGGATATACTATTGATTTGCGGAGGGGCGGAGCTCAGCAAACAGCCAAGGCACACACTCGCGGTGGGGCACTACACCTTCCTTGCTCTCCGAACGTGAGACCGCCTTCATCTTTAATCTACCCCATTTCCAAAACACGCTCATTTGGTTGTGACATTTCCTAATAAAAAAAAATTAAAAAAAAAAGAGGTAAATTTATTGATTTCACACTATCCACCGATTCCTTTGCCTTTTGTTCGTATATTATTTGCACACCGACTCTTCCACAAAGAGAAAATGGACCCTGTTTCTCTAACCCTCGCAACAATACCTATCGCAGCAAGTCTTCTTACGTCTTGCCAAGCTGGCTACGAGGTACTCTGTGGTATTTCCTCTGTCGGCGACGATGCCCAGGTTTTACTCTGTAGGCTCCAGATAGAGCAAACCCGGCTCTACCTTTGGGCCAAGGACCTGAAGGCCGAGGGCGTGAGCTTCGACCAACAGCTCGACAGCCGCGGCATAAAAGATCTCGTCATTTCGATTTTTGCCCAGATGTGCCACATTCTCACTGACTCCAAGAGACTTCGGAGCCAGTATGGGCTGTCCGCGCCTCAGCCTGACTCGCAGCAACAGCCTCAGACCACTGGTGCCAATGACCCAGCCTTGACCTTAGTGATACCGCTGTTTAGCAGACATTTCGAGGACGTGGCGGACAAAGCGGCCGCGCTGAAGCAATACGCCAAGGAAGTGCAGCAGTCGGCTTCCGTCTTGAAGAAACTCAAATTCTCGCTCAAGGATAAGAAAAAGTTCTCTGGGTTGCTCGATCAACTGCAGTATTACAACGACTCGCTCATGAGCCTCATCCCACCTACGTGCCGCGCATGCCTCGACTTCACACTCTCCTCGCGCATGCTAGACGGCATAGCGGATCCGGCTGAGCTCGCCAAGATAAGGGCCGCTGCTGAAGGGAACACCGGCGGGCTCTCCTCGACCGCCATGATGAAACGCTTTCGCCTGCTTATTCATGCGCCTGAGCCATCGTACGTATCGGCATCGCAGCTCCGATGCGCTCGCGACTGGCTAGAGCTCGATAACCCCTCCGCACAGCGGTGCTATGGCGAATACGCCCCGCCGGGCCACGTGAACCAGAGAATCATCGCCGAGTGGAAGTACTACGACCACAACCTGCCGCGCGAGGTATCCGTCGATCGGATTCAGGACATCGCCCGCTATTTGCACACGAACTCGTCCTATCGATCGCCCGACCTACCCGTGCCCAAGTGCCTCGGCTACGTCGAGGACATCGACTACTCCCGATGCTGCTTTCTCTACTCTGTACCTGAGGACCTACCGTCGGGATCCCCCCCTAGTCTCACGACTTTGGAGGATCTAATCCCCGTACACTTTAACCCGGTAAGTACACCAAACTTAGAGCATCGGCTGCACCTGGCGCGCGTTGTCGCCGGTGCTGTCTTTCGACTTCACGTAACGGGCTGGCTCCACAAGGGCATCCGAAGTTCCAACATCATCTTTCCGCGCGTGTCGGATGGGAACCTGGCACACATCACACGACCAGAGCTCATGGGGTTTGATTACTCGAGGCCCGACCGTCCGCATGAAGAGTCGGAGCGCCCACAGCGCGGCCGCCCTCAGTTCGACCTGTACGTGCATCCCGAGTACCAGCAATGGGGCTCCGGTGCGATGACAGGCAGCGGCGCGCGGAGCCCACAGAGGGGCGAACGGAGCCATGCGACACGCTACCAGCGCAAATATGATATCTACTCCCTAGGCGTGCTGCTGCTCGAGGTGGCACTCTGGCAGCCAGTCAGAACATTCTACAAGAAGACGTTCACGTCGGGCCAGTTCATAGACGCCCTGATGGACGTTGCTGAGACTGAGCTGGGGCATGTAGTGGGTGGAAAGTATAAGGAGGTCGTGAAGGCTTGTCTGAACTGGGACGATGCGAGCACGGCGGCCGCCGACAGATGGGACAATGTAGATCCATTTCTCACGCTAGTTGTGAAGCCTCTGTATGAAGCTCCATGAACCTGACGTATATTTTGGCTTCGAATTGGGTGTCCGTCGTGGTGAAGTGCTTGGGTGTGCAGCGCCTGTGCCGGACCCGAAAAGCTGGAAAGGATTCCCAGGGAGCAGAGTGAGCAAGTTCCTATCAGACGGGATGGAATGGTTGAGACAGCTTGTTGACGATGGAAGATCTTGCTTTCTATCTAACAGAGGGCTCGCAGCGGCTCTATATATAAAGGTGCCCCTCATTATCATAGGAGCTACAATAAGGTTTTCCTTAAGACCGAATCCAAGGGATCCGGGTCTTCGAGACCGATTTGCTAGAGATCCGGGCCTTTGAGACCGGGCCGCAGTCTCAACAGCTGATAGATGTGTCATAGGGCTTTCCTAGCATACCTGTTCCATCTGACAGTACCTCTTTTATCCCTTTGACTGTGGTAAGACTAATTTCCTATCCCTATTTTCCTAGCTTACATCATAACAACCGTCCTTCCAATAAGGGCCATTTTCCTATATTCCCTATCTATTCAGCTTGAATCCCCATTTAACCTAGGGGGGTATGTCATAACTATCATCAGACTCTAGGATCATATTTGCTTTTTTATGCCCTCATAACAGGCCACAGGCTCGAGCCCCTGAAGGCTCGGATCCCTGACTTAAGTCACGAGACCGTCTTTTCCTTTATATATATAAGGGCTGATTTAGGCCCTTCAAATAGCTAGAAATCAAGAGCTTCTATTCACATCACAATGCACCCTTCCTATCCGATGCAACACCAAGCTTCCTGTCTTACCTCACACGATATAAGACCCAAGAGTTGCCAGCCAAGGCGAATTAAACCGGCAGGATCCGGTGATTTCTCAGCCAACGTTGCCGGAAATGCATTGACCCATTGCTGCCTGATGTTCAAACCTGCAGCAACCCCAAAGAGTCATGCACTTTGCCATCCGAACTGCACGTTGCCTTGGTCGAGCTGAGGTGGCTTACTGGGGGTTGCGGGGGCGGGGCCTGAGCGGTGGTCAGTGATCAAACGATCCTCTTTGTGTTGTTCAAGACGTGCATCCTGACGAGACATTGGATCCGGGAGGGGAGACCATTCCGTCGCTATTGCAGCCTGACGGCTCTTGGTGTTGTGGATCATTATTGTGGATCACTCTCTGTGGTACAGGGTAATGAGGCCAGATTGCAAGGATTATTTTGGGCGAAAACCGCCCGTTGTTGCGAGGTGGCTGCCAAGCTTGCCATGGCTGCGTGTTGGGGGCTGAGCAGCATCTAGACCGCTTGTTTTGACGTTACACCACCTTCGTATTACGGAAGGCGGAGAGGCCAATGATAATCAAATGTTTTACATTGTAGCTGTATATTGAGGCGCCATGGCTGCTTACCATGGCTAGGCATCACCGTCGCGACCCTAGTGTGGCTTTTGCCAGTGGTATTTGCCGTTGGCCTTGGCTACCGTTTATGAGCTCATTCTTTGATACCATTCACTTCAAAGAAACGCGAGCTGTCTGACAGGCTTTTAGAAGTGTATACAGGTCCTTTCAGCTTAGAGCCATGAAATCCAGCCTCAACGCCAACCATCGAACCTTAATCTCATGCCGGTAGAGTAGAAAGATCTGCCGCGGGCCGACAGCCGGCTGGAGAATCTCGACTTGGCAGCCCTACGTGGCCGATGCCCCGCTTTGAACCGCCCCAAATCCAGAACAAAACAGGCATGCAGGGCCAATATCCCATGACTTATATTTGTCTTAGCCTCAACGCTAACCATCGAACCCTAATCTCATGCCGGCAGGCCTGGAGAATCCCGACTTCCTAAGATGGACTTGAGAATCCCAAAATGTGCCTAAAAACGACTTAGCTTAGTTCAAGACCGTTAAGCTTGATTTGATGGTGGTATGGAAGCTCTGTTCGTACACGACACTATGGAGTCTGAGCAGGCGTAGACTAAGTTATTGGCACATGCAAACCACACCGACGGCTTGTTCTGGTTTTCGCGAACCATTCAGATCGTAGAACGAGCCCTAATATCTACGGTATAGCACTACAGTTATGTCGGGTGACTACACCATGGCAGCCAACCTTCAAGTCCACTGGCCCAGTTTGGAGGCGGTGATTTTTACACATCGCCAGAAAACGTCTCCAGAGGCCGCTTGATAGCACGGCCATCAGCCTAAGTATAGGCAACAATAGTTATAGAATGTTTGTGTAGTTCTGCGAATTTCTCGCTGCAATACGAAAGTATTTAATGCCCTTATCAACCCAAGTGAAACACACGAGTCCAGGACCTGCTCTCCAGCTCACTTTTTACACTTCTTTGCAGAATCCTGTCAGCCATGCACTTCGTCTCTTTTTGGTCCCTTGTGGGACTAGTCTCTGTTGCTAAATCATGCCTCCTCCCGGACGAGGGTGGACCCCAGCTGTGTGACGATCGGGTCAATACACTATCCTCGTAAGGCTAGGGTACGCTGGGTCCTGATCTGGGGGTTTCTATAATAAAGTAATCAGGCGAGTCAAGATTGAACAATACTTATTACGTCTAGTAATAGTAGAGTGGAATGTACTTAATATAACCAAGTTATATTAATAGCTAAGGAGCTGCTTATATTAAATGTGCATTCCTTAGTTAACTATATACTAAGTAGACTACTATCTTACTTAGAAGACTACTATTAGTCCTAGACTATTACTATTAGTCTTAGTAGAATATTAGTCTTAGAGTAAGGCTATGCTATTAATCTAAACTAAATATAGGTCTTATTATTCTACTGTTTCTGACCGCTTAGTGGGAACCTAGGCTATAATATAATATCTCTCCTTCTAGAGTCTTATTCCTAAGGCCGCATAATTAGTCTTCACCTAATAGCCTTATTAATTTATTATTCTTCCTTTTTAAATATTTTTTATAATATATTATACTAATGAATATATCTAACTACATATAGAAACTGCTTATATATAAAACTCTAAAAGTAAACGCTCTTTCCTATACTATTACTATTACTAGAGTACTATTAGATATGCTTTATAGTTAGTACTTTTATTATAATAAAAGCTGTATTTTTTCTAATGACTCGTCTTATTATTGTAACGATCCACACTTCGCATTACGTCTCCTAGCCCGTTAGGCCAAAAGATAAGTCTATAATCACAATAGTAGTAATCATAGGTATGGATAACAGCTATTAAATAGGGTCTCATGCACGCCCGGTTCGCCCAGGTCGTAACACGATGTCTCCCCTCCCAGTGGCTTGTCCCTAAGCCTACTAGTCCGGGCGCTGATAAGGGTGAACAGGCCTTATCATCTTGCGCTTTAGCTGCCCTACCCCGACTAGCCGATCGGGCCTAGTCTGAGCCAGTAGTGGGATTCCTATTAGAGCTAGTGACCCTGGAATCGAACTCACGACCTCTGTCGCGTTGACCCGCATTATGTGATTATTATGTAACGATCCACACTTCGCATTACGTCTCCTAGCCCGTCAGGCCAAAAGATAAGTCTATAATCACAATAGTAGCAATCATAGGTGTGGATAACAGCTATTAAATAGGGTCTCATGCACGCCCGGTTCGCCCAGGTCGTAACAATTATAGTAAATGCGTAAGGCTAAAGAAGTCTTATAATGGTTTGTAAGTCGCATCATCTTGTAGGTGGTTTCTTCGCTCTTAGTATGCTTACTTTACTAATTCATTATAGTACTTAAGCTTATAGATACTAAGAAGAAACTAGAAGCGGATAAGGAGGAGGCAGGCGAGGATCTCTTAAGGCTTTATAAAGAGTTAGCCTCCTTATAAGTGCGTATAATTATTGCAGCAGGCCGTCTGGCTTATTTATAAAAAACCTAGAGTAAAGTAAAGGAAAAGCATTTAAAGATGGTTTATTATAAACTCTGAGGTCTGGATAAGGGGGATGGTTTATTAGAGGCTTTAGACGCTTAGGAGAGCCAGGTAGTGTAAGAATTATAGCTACTAGTTATTCTAGATGATTTTAACTAGGCGTCTATAGGTCTAGGGATGTTTAACCCTTCTATTTCCAATCCTTTCTCTTCTTCTACTATTATATATGAAATGCCTTTAGTAAATACTGCGTATAGTTAAGGTTTTTTAGTAATTATTATAATATTTCACTTTTTAAATAGTCTTTCTATTTAATAAAGTATATTATCTTACTATTAATTTTCTTTATATTATAAATTTCTTTAATATAATACTCTTCTAAATCTTCTACTTATAGTTTATAGTTATAACTATTATTAACTATAATTATATTTTTAAATAGTTCTAGTAATAAAATATAGAATACTAAATGTTTTTTACTCTTTAAGTCTAACCTGTAGTTATTTTCTAAGATTTTTTCTAGAACTTTATAAAGTCTAATAAACTTATAGTCAAGTTTTTTACTTAGCCTATCTATTAAAACATTTTTTATAGTTAAAAGGACTATATCCCCTTTTAAAAAGGATAGTCCTTTTATCTATTTAGGGTTATAATATTTCTTTATCTAGTTTTTAATAAACTTAAGTTCAGTCTTTAGTTCTTTATAAAGGTTTTTTAGTTTATTAGAAGTAAGTATTATATAAGGATTAATAATTTCTTCTTATAGTCTATAGTATGTATTAAGTATAAATCTGAAATTCGTAAATACTAATATAAGCTTTATACTTTTATATATAATAATATTATAGCTTAGTTAGGCTATTAGTAGTTTTTTAATTTAATCATTCTATTTATAATTAATATAGTACTATAAGTATTATTTAAAGATTTAATTCATCCTTTCTATTTATCTATCTACTTATAGTTAGAATATAGTAATTAATTAGTAATTAAGTCTAAGCTATACTATTAAAGCTTATTAAAACTTAGATATAAATAAAGGTCCTCTATTAATTAGGATTTCTATTAGTAATCTATATATACTAATAATATTCTAATTAAATATATAAGTGAATTCTTTTATATCTATTACCTCTTTATAAAGTATAAAATAGGAAAACTTTATAAATCTGTTTATAATAATAAGAATGCTATTATAAAAGGCTCTGGTTACTGGATCTTCTAATAGGGATAGTTTTATAATAAAATCTATAGTAATAGAATACTATAGTCTTTAAGCTATTAGTAGGAGCTGTAGTTCTCTATAGGGCTTATAGTATTATACTTTAGTTTTTATATAAAGGCTGTATTATTAGATAATGTCTTATATAACCTTATTAATTCTAGGAAATATGTATATTATTTTAACTCTCTTAAGGGTTTTATTAACTCTTTAGTGTCTATATAGTGTATAAGAATATATCTTCTGTACTAGCTATTCTTATAGTTCTATTAGAACTTATAGTTTTTATAATTCTAACTATAAAGCGGGGATTGGGCAGGGGTTTCCTATAACCCTGTCTATTTTATAAGTCTGATTATATTACTCGATTTTCTTTAGTAGTTCGTTATTATAAGTCATATAGTATATGCTACTAAGTATTACTTATAGTAGGCATTTATAATACTAGTATATATATCCTAAGTATTTTTATTATAAATATCCTTTAGGAATAAAGGAGAAGATTTACTTACTAGCTTTAATCTTTCTAATATTAAAATTAGTATATTAGCTAATTATATTAGCTTATCTATTTTCTAATCCCTTTATATAAATAATAGTATAGTTAAATTCTAATAGATATTTAGTATATTTAAGTTATTATTTACTAAGTTTCTATATTATTATAAAGTATAAGATATTCTTATAGTTTATATAGACCTTAATCTTATAATTACTTTTTAAAAGATAGTATTAAAATTCCTTAAAGTAGTTAATAATAGCTAAGAATTCTTAATTATAAATAGAATAGTTAAGTTCTATTCTATGCATTTTATATAAATAGAATATAATAGGATATAATAATCCGTTTTTATCTCTTTATTTAATCTAGTTACTTAAAGCGAATCCTAAAGTATTAGTTTTTAATTCGATTTCTTTATTAGAGTTAAATAATGCTAAAATAGGCTCTAAAGTAACTATATCCTTAATTAACTAAAAGGCCTATTCTGCTTTATTATCCTATTTAAACTTAACTCCTTTCTTTATAAACCTAGTAAGTAGGATAGTATATTTACTAAAGTGTTTAATAAATTGTTAGTAATAGTTTGCGAATCTAAAGAAGGATTGTAATTCTGTAAGGTTTTTGAGTTATTTCTATTCCTATATTACTATAATCTTCTTAGGGTTTATCCATACTTAATTATAAAATATAATATACTTAAAGAACTCTACTTCTAAAGTATAGAAATTACTTTTTTTAAATTTAATAAGTAAGTTTATATCTTATAACTTTTATAATACTATATAGATATATTATTTATAATCTTCTTTATTTTTAAAGAAAATGAGTATATTATTTAAATAGTATATAATAAAGATATTAAGATATTTATATAGTATGTTATTAATTATTTATTAGAATATAGCTAGTGCGTTAGTAAGTCTAAAAGGTATAATTAAATATTTATATAATTTAAACTTAGTTCTAAAAGCAGTCTTCTATTTATATTCTTATTTAATATAGATTAGGTTTTAAGCTCCTTTAAGATTAAGTACTATAAACTACTTAGCCTTATATAGCCTATTATGCATCTTAGGAATCAGAGGTAATAGTATGTGATTCTTCTTAGTAATTAAGTTAAGTTACTTATAGTCTATATAAAGGCATAGCTTTCCGTTCTTTTTAAGTATAAATATAACTAAGTATTTAGCTAAAGACTTTGATTTTTAGATATAGCCTTTTCTCTCTATTTCTTAGATATATTCTCTTAGTATTATTAGCTTATTATTATTAAAATTATAAATAGGAAAAAACTTAGGGTTAGTCCTATCCTTTAAGATAATTTCTAGGTCCTATTCACTTAGTTCTAGAAGACTAGTCTTAAGTTCCTCTTTAAAGAGTTTTTTATAAATTCAGTATCTTAAGAGTATGTTTTTAAGTCATTCTTTTTCTGCTTATTATTATCTTTTCTACTCTTTAAGGTCTTTATCTATTTATCTAAACTGTTTTTAGATAAATGCAATAACTCATTTTATATATTATATTTTCCTTTATTAATACTTCTGTTTTATTCCCTTTAGGAATAAAGAAGTATCTATTATTTCTTCTTTTATAACTTTATTATTATTTCTATTACTAATCAAAGCTTAAGATCTTAGGTTATATCTATTACTATTTGCAATCTAGGGAAATGCGTCTTTTTAATGCATTTAGCCTTTCTCTTAGTTAATATTAGGGTTATACTTTTATAGCTAAGGTTATCTAAGTATTATTAAGTAGTCTTTAATATTAAAAATATTAAAATCCACTCTTTAATTTCTTTTTTTTATAAGTACTTTAAGGTAATTAATCTCTTATAATACCCTTCTTTTATTATAATTAAAAAGTATTCCTTTTAAATTAAATACTTTATAAGGAAATTTCTTATATTTCTATAGTAATACTAATTTATTTACTAACTCTAATTAGATATAATTTATAGTAATACTATAGTTTATTAGCGCTATTACTTATACTCTATTAATTTAGACTTTTATTATAATTATATTCTCTTTAGGACTTCTTATAATACTTAGAGCCTTTTTTAGAAGTAATATCTCTACTTTTACTATATTTATCTATTGCTCTGTTATAAATAGTGAGTGTTGTTTTTTATATGCTTATAGATTTCTTTATACTATAGCCTGTTATAGAGTTCTCTTCTTATATAGGTCTTAAAATTGAACCCATCTTTATACATCTTGTGAATCCTTTTGTAAATTGCTTATAAGTATTCTATATACTTAAGGTACTTCCTATTACTATAGTTTATAGTATAGTTAGTTAGATATTCTAGTAGGTTATGCTATAATTATACTTTTTCTCTTTTATATATATAGTATTCTTTTATAATATAGTTATTAATCGTTAAGCCTTTTTTAATGCATTCTTTAGGATAGAAGTTATTTTATAGCTTAAGCTAGGCTATTCTTATCCCTTTAAACCATTTAATAACTTTATAGTCCTATGCCTTAGTCTTATTATAGAACTATTATAATAGCTAGAGTATAGTTTATATAGAGTAATAATTATAATAAAGTTTCTTAAAGTAATATAATATATATATATAGTAAGTATAACGTACTTAATAAGCGAGCGCTGCAGACAAGCGAGCGCTGCAGTGAGATTTTCACCTTAAATTACAATTTTAAGAAAATTCTTAAAAATCTAAACTAAGCCTAAAATAGATAAGATTTTTAACCTAGCTTATTTATAAAATATATTATTTTTAAGAATTCTTTTAGATTATATATATTTATAGTGCTAGTAGTATAAAATTCGCACTGTCTATTTTACTATTTTTATTTATAATTAGTTTAATAATTTTTTAAAAAGCCTAAAAAAAATACTAGCTAACTAACTTTCTAACTGAATATTTAAAATTAATTTCTTAAAAATTTTAAAGCTATATAGCCCATTTTAGAAAATTTAAGATTCGGAGTTTTAAGTATACAGTATAAGTGCGGCGCTCGCTTGTCTGCAGCGCTCGCTTATTAAGTACGTTATAATATTTAGAATATATTAATATACTTAAAGTATTAAAAGTATAGTAATAGTTTATTACTAATAATTGCTTATTCTATTTAGTTATTTACTTTAGTAAAGTCTTTTTACTAGATTATATAGATATAGATAGGTTATCCTTTTACTATATCTAATGTTCGTTTAATAAGCTACTTTAGTATATACTCGCTTTTTCTATCTTTCTCTAAGGAGTAATCTAGGATACTTTTTCCTAGCTTCTATTTAAGTAATTATAAAGTAACTGATTCTTCCTCTAAAGTATTATTAATACTACTACTATTACTAGACTTAGGATATTCGTCTACTAGAGCTAGTATGTCTTTACTAGTAATAAGGAGCCTAAGCCTTCTTACTTACCTAGCTTTAGTACTTATACTAATACTTATATAACGGTCGTGTTCCCAGGCTAGGCTATACGTGGTATAGGGTAGCTTAGAAAGGGTTCTTAAGGGATAGACTAGGGTCTATGTTAGTAGAACGGTTAGGTCATACTTACTGAGCGGTAGTCATAGTATTACGTTAGGTAATAGTTAATATACGATAATGCGTAGTAGTCAGAGTAGATTGAGGTAATTAAGTTATATTAATAGCTAAGGAGCTAGTGTCTTAGTAATAGCTAGTTCCTTAGGTTTATATATTATATAGTATAAAGTCTGATTACTTATATTATAAGGGCGATCGTAGAGATTATAGAAGTGATTATAGTGATTATAAGCGTAATTATAGTAATTACTCTATAGTTTGCTGTGATTATTTGTAATTAGTGAGAAATTTGTAGGGGCTATGTAATGCTAGGCGTCTATTATTGCATGGGTCGTAATATGATATCTCCCTTCTGTTAATCCTTGTCCTTAAGGCCTATAAGTCGGCCGTCTTAAGTTTCTCCTTAGTTTGTCTAACCTTTTCTTATAATTATTTTTCTATAATACTGACAGTATATCGAAAGTGAAATCGCAGTCTGCTGCGCGCTGTTACTATCTTTACGAACTTATTAAAGAAATGGGCTCTGAGGTTATTGAGTGCTCGAATTGCGCTTAGTGGAAGCTGAAGTGCAAAATGCTTGAGGGCATTTCCTGTTATTCTGAGTGCGTTCATTGTAGACGTTCTTATAATAGTTCGGGGGAGTCGATCTCTGTATATAAGTACTTATTTCTATCTTGCCTGATTCTTGCCTATACTGACCGGATAGCTTTCCGTTTAATGGCTAAGAAACGTCGCTTAGAGTCTGAGGAGGAGTAAGCAGAAGAAGAGTTAATAGAGTTATAATAGTAGATGAATGAGCGTTTGTCTTATCTAATGCGGCTTTATTATTAATGAAAATAGCTTTAAGAGAGAGGTGTGGAGATAGTGCGTTAGGGTCTTCGTTCTTTAGATGAGCTGGATAAGGCGGAGTACTAAGAAGCTAATGCGGTTATTGAGGTCTAGGCCTATGGTGGTGTAGATGCGATTGATTGGTTTATTATGTTCGATTTTAGTATTGCTTCTTTATCTTTTGGTATTGTATATAGAATGTCTTTAGTAGATGCTATGTGTAGATAAGGTTTTCTAGTAGTTATTATGATGTTTTACTTTTAAGGTAGTCTTTTTACTTTATAAGGTATATTGTTTTTCTATTGATTTTCTTTATGTTATAGATTTCTTTAATATAATACTCTTCTAAGTCTTTTATTACTAGTTTATAACTTTATCCGTTATTAATTAGAATAGTGTTTTCTATTGATTCTAGTAATGAAATATGAAAAACTGGGTGATGTTGTGTTTTTAGGTCCAGTCTGTAGTTATTTTCTAAGATTTTCTCTAAAACTTCGTAGGGTTTGATGAATTTATAGTCGAGTTTTTTACTTGGTCTGTCTGTTGATAGGTTTTTTGTTATAAGTAGGACTATGTCTCCTTTTGAAAAGGATAGTCCCTTTAGCCTTCTTTAGTCATAGTATTTTTTTATTTGTCCTTATATAAACTCAAGTTCGGTTTTTATTTCTTTGTGGAGATTTTTCAGTTAGTCTGACGTTAGGATTGCTTTTAGGTTAATAATTCTATCGTATTGTTATTAGTATGTATCTAGTGTGAATCTGAAATTAGCGTAGTATAGTATAAGCTTAGTGCTTTTATTAGTTATAGTATTATAACTTAGTTGTGCTATAAGTAACTTTTCTACTTAATTGTTTTATTTATAATTAATATAATATTATAAGTATTATTTAAGTACTTAGTTTATATATTCTATCTGTCTATCGGTCTGTAGTTAAAATGCTATTATAAGTTAGTAGTTTAGTCCTAGTTAGGCTATTAAGGCTTACTAAAACTTAGATATAAATAGTAGTCCTTTATTACTTAAGATCTCTATTAGTAAGCTGTGTATATTAATAATGTTCTGTAGGAATAGGTAAGCGAACTGTTTAGTATCTATTGATTCTTAGTATAGTATAAAATAGGAAAATTTTATAAATCTATTTATAATAATAAGAATGCTATTATAGAAGGTGCTGCTTATAGGGTCTTCTGATAGGGGTAGTTTTATAATAAAATCTATTGTAATGGAGTCCTATAGTCACTTAGCGACGGGTAGGAGTTATAATTCTCTATATAGTTTATAGTATCGTGCTTTTATTTTATTATATAGTTTATAGGATTTGATGACTTTTATAACTATTCTCTTTATGCTAGGAAACGTGTATACTGTTTTAACTTATTTAAGGGTTTTATTAATTCTTAGGTGTCTGTATAGGGGGTGGTTATAAATGTCCTGTACTAAATGTTCTTATAATTCTGGGGGTACTTATAACCTTCGTAGTCTGAGTTATAATTTAAGGATTAGATAGGGTGCTTCTATTACTCTATCCATTTCATATATTTAATTATAATCCTTTATTCATTTATAAAGCGTTTCTTATGATACTATTATTATGATTTAGGCTGTTTTATTGAACTCATTAGCCTATTTGAGTTTCTTTTATATTTTATTAGGTTTATAGTTTTAGTAGTTGCCTATCTCTTAATATTCTTTTATATATTAGTTGATGAGATTGTGTAGGCATTGGTTATAGTGTCCTATATGGCTAATATATGCTGATGTAAAGTCACTATAGAAGTACTAACTGAGTTTCTTAGCTAGGGTCTAGGGATTCCTATAATGGTTGCCCTAATGGAAGTAAGTAATTACTTAGGATCCTTATGATCCTATTAAGACTGCTTTCCCTTCTTACTATAGTAGTTCTCTCGGGGCTGGCGGTTCGTTATGTATTTATTGCTTGAAGCTTTGCTCAGGCTTTTATAATCATTCTAATAAGTCTTTAGGTAGTTATGACTTACTTATAGCTATAATGTATTTTTATTTAAGATATCCTTTAGGGGTGTAGGCTAATATTTACTTATTAGCTTTTAGTATATTAACTTCGAAGTCAGGTTATTAACTTATTGTATTGGCTCTTCTGTTTTCTGAGCCTTTCTTATAGATAATAATATAGTTGAATTCTGATAGGTATTCTGCGTAATAGAGTTATCTTCTATTAAGCTCTTACGTAGTTATAAAGTATGAGATATTCTTATGGTCTATGTATATAGTAACCTAGTGTTCGCTTCTTAAGAAGTAGTGTTAGAATTCTTTAAAAGAGTTGATTATTACTAAGAATTCTTTATTATAGATAGAGTAATTGAGTTCGGCTCCTTTTAGTATGTATAAGTAAAATGCGATTGAGTGTAGGTTTCTTTCGTCATCCTGTTATCTAATCTGGGCTCCTAGGGCGAAGTTGGAAGCGTTAGTTTCTAATTCGATCGGTTGTCTTAGGTTAAAGGTTGCTAAGATGGGTTTACTAAGGATGGCTCGTTTTAAGTCATTAAAGGCTTTTTAGGCCTTTGCATTCTATCTAAAGTTTATGTCTTTCTTTATAAGTTCTATTAAGGGTTTTATGATTTTGCTGAATCTGCGAATAAACCTTTAGTAGTAATTAGCGAATCCTAGGAAGCTTTATACTTCTTTAATACTTTTGTCTGGTTTTGGCCACTCTTTAATAGCTTTAATTTTCTTTTTATCTATTTAGATCTCGTTTAGTCAGATGGTGTGTTTAAGAAAGTCTACTTTTTGTGTGTGGAACTTACTTTTTGTTAGTTTTATAAGTAGTTTTGCATCTTATAGTTTCTATAGGATTGTATGTATATACTTTGTATATTCTTCTTCTGTTTCTAAGAAGATTAGGATGTTGTTAAGGTAGTATATAATGAAGATGTTAAGATGTTCTTTTAGAATGTTGGTGATCATTCGTTAGAATGTTGTTAGTGCGTTTATAAGTCTAAAGGGCATTACTAAATATTCGAATAGTCTGAATTTAGTTCTGAATGCAGTCTTCTATTTATCTCTAGGCTTTATATGGACTAAGCTATAAGCGTTTTTTAGGTTAAGCGCTATAAACCACTTTTTTCTATAAAGGCAGTCCTTCAGTTCGGTAATTAGGGGTAGTAGCGTTCGGTCCTTTAGTATAATGTCATTTAGCTATTAGTAGTTTATAACTAATCGGAGTTTTCTATTCTTTTTTAGAATGAATATAACTGGGTATTCTGCAGAGGATTTTGAGATTTTAATATATCCTTTTTTTAATATATCTTTAAGGTATTCTTTTAGTGTTTATAGCTATGTGTCGTTAAGGTTGTAGAGTTTAAAGAACTTAGGTGAAGTTCTGTCTTTTAATACTATTTCATAATCCTATTTACTGTATTCAGGTAGACCTATTTCTAGTTCTTTAGTAAACAGTTTTTCATAAATATAGTAAGTAAGTAGTATATTTTTCAGTCTTTTATCTGCTTCTAGTTATTTCTTTATCTTAGTAAGGTCTTTATTAAGCTTCGTTAATTAGCTTTATATAAAGGCAATAGTATAGTATGTCTTACTATTTCGGGCTTTGCAGTGTTTGTATTTTGTGCTTTAAGGTGGGAAAGTTTCTATTATTTCTTTTACTAATACTTTGCTAATGCTGTTATTAGTCAAAGCTTAAGATCTCATGTTATTATCTAAATCTGATTTCTAAGAGGAGTAATTATTAATATTATCGAAGTTTACTTAGCCAGTCCTCTAGTTTATTATTAGGTTAACTCGTTTTAACTATAGGTACTCTAAGACTAAAGCGTGGTTTGCGATAGGTATTATGTTAAATGAGATTCCTTCGTTTCATCCTTCTATGAAAACCTTAAGATAATTAAGCTCTTTAGTTATTCTTCTGTTATTATAACTGAAAGAGGATCCTTTGAGATTCTATACTTTGTATGGATTTGCTTTATCTTTCTATAGGAGTTTTAATATATTTATTACTGCGGGGTGGATGTAATTGAATTCTGCGCCACTATTTACTAAAGCGGGCAGCCAGTTTCCCTTAATTCGTATTTATATTTCTAAGTACTGATTTATCGTTTGTGCGCTTTTAGTCGTATATAGAGCTCTTGTTTTGAAGGGTTCTGCTTTCTCTAGCTCTATGCCTATCTGTTACTCTATTATAGATAGTGTTAGGAGTTTTTTATACTCTCTGTCGTCCTGTCTTATGAAGGTTAGAACGTCTGTCTTTAGTTATGCTTATACTATGTGTTAACCTTATTATATATATGTATTTAGTACTTAGGTTATTAGTAGTCTGTAAGTTTCGTATTAGGCCTTTAGTAGTTGGTTAGGTAATCTTTATTATACTCTATTAGTTAAGTGATACTAAGGTATTCGTACTATTTCTATACGCAGTAATCTTCTATGTCTTCCTTCTTATAAGGAGTTATAATAGGTTATCTGTTTATTCGGACTGGGAAGTAATCTTATTATAGCTTATCTCTAAGGTATGTAATGCATTCATAGTATATATATGATGCTTATAAGATTTCATTGTGTTTTTAGTGTGTCTAATATATATAGGGTTTGTCTTTTCGTAGTTTTCGTTCTTTTAGGTTTTGTAGGTTCATTCTGCTCTGTTAGTATAAGGCTTGGATGTAGATGTCTGCTTCTTCTATAGGATCTTGTTATTCCTTAGTGAATTGTTTGATTTGAATGTCTTTTATTATGTGTACTAGTGCGTTTTATTCTTCTGGGGTGATACTTCGGAGTTCGTTATCTGACTCTGGGTATTTATTTGCTAGTGTGAGGATGTCCTTGTCCTTGATGTTATACTTAGCCTTCCTAGCTTAGTGTACGTTTTGTCCTATGCTGATCTATAGTTAGGGGGCAGGTCGTTATGTGATGTAGCTATGCGTTGCGCTACTGTTTATTATAGCAGGTTGTCCCTTATTAGTCTACTAATAGTTAGGCTGTTAGTTAGGGATGTTAAGTTCGTTAAAATCCTCTATTTGCGTTAGTAGTTCCCTGAGTTGTTGGATTATAGTGATAGTATATGTTTCCTCATTAGGTCAGGGTGTAATGGCTGGGTAGCCTGGAACTTGGCCTGTAAGGATCGGCTTCTACTTCTTAGTTACTGCTTCTTAGGTTCTTTCTTTCTGTTCTCTTTTCTTTTCTGCTTTGCATTAGTGCGCTGCTTCTTGTTTTATTCGCAGCCTTTATTCGCATGCTTCTAAGTCGTCTTTTTCTCTTTCTATTCATTGACTCTATTCGCTGTGCTTCTTTTTGCGATTAGCTTCTTATGATTATTTGCTCTCCAGTCTGGTTCTTCTGATTGGTCTTCCTTGAGGAAAGTCTTCGTATTTTAGTTCGTCTATTTAATCTTGTACGTTTACTATATTGTGGTCATATCCGTTAAAGCTGCTATCGAAGCCGCTTCGGGTTATGTTAATTGACTGAGTTAGGAAGTCGTCTCCTTTCTTGACTAAATTGATACTGTGAGTAGGCGTGGTAATGGGCTTGAATGGTTTCTTTTCTTTCCTAGGTTTCTTATAGTTATGCGAAAGGTGTCCTGGCTTGTCGCAATTATAGCAATTAAATGTTTTCTTTCCTTACTAAGGTCGCTGCTATATTGCTCCGAGTTCTATAGGTCCTGCTGCAGTACTATAGGAGGTGTTGGGGGTTCGTGGTTTCTTCTGGTTAGTGTAATTCTTCCTTTTCTAATTACTGTTATTATTACTGATATTTTGTTTTTCTATTCGTCGTTCGAATAGTCGGTTGTTAATTATAATAGTGAGTTTAGCGTACTAGGCGAAGTCTGTAGGTAGATCTATATTCTTAATGAGTTTATCCTTAACGTTATCCTTTAGGTTCTGATAAAATTCGTCGATAAGGTTTTCGTTTAACTAATTGAGTTTTGCTATAATATATTAGAACTCTGAGAGGTATTCAGATACTGCCTTTATCTATTTGAGTTTCCTGATAGTGTTAAGCGCGTTATGTTTCTTATCCTATTCGCTGTAATTATCGATTAGCGATTGTTCGTATCTATCGAAGCTGTCGAATATTATGGTTATTTCAGGCTTTTGCTAACTTAGGGCTTGGATTATGAAGTCTTTTAGGATTGACTTATAGTTCTAAGCTGCCTTGCCTTCTAGTCTTCTTATAGCGTATTGTACTTTAAGCGGGTTGCTTATAAATAGCGATGGGTAGTATATATAGTAAGACTTAAGACTAGTGAGGTGTTCCTACAGCTTCTTAGGGTTTCTATTAAACTTTAGTAGCTATTTAGGCTTAATAGTTTCTCTAACGTTATGAATATATACTACTATAGTGGGCTGTTCATATTTTGTAAGTTAAGCCGCCTATCGTTCCTAGTTATTCTTAGTTTAAACCAGTTTAGTAGTGAGTTCAGCAATCTTTTGCTTTATAGCTATAATAATTGCGTTTATAGTAGGATTATTTAGTAGAGCTTAGAGTTGTGCGTATAACTATTTGAAGCGTTCTTCGTTCTAGCGCTACTCTTCTTTTCGTATAGCGTTAGTACGTGTTCCTAGAGCTAAGAGCTTAGCGAGTCCTGCAGAGAGTCGTTCGTTCTCTGCGCGGAGCTCCTTGAGTTCCTCTTCGTACTCATTATCAGAAGCTTCTATACGTTTATCGCCGTCTCTGTCCTTAGGGGGCGCTGGGGCCTTTCCTTTAGATAAGGGCGTGCTATTAGAAGGTGTAGTGAGTGCTATTGTAGTTCGTTAGATATTGCTTAGTGTATAAGGTAACTGTCTGAATAAGAGCTATTAACATATAATAGTCGTGTTCTTAGGCTAGGCTATATGTAGTATAGGGTAGCTTAGAAAGGGTTCTTAAGGGATAGACCAGGGTCTATATTAATAGAACGGTTAGGTTATACTTACTAAGCAGTAGTCATAGTGTTATATTAGGTAATAATTAATATATAATAATATGTAGTAGTTAGAGTAGATTAAGGTAATTAAGTTATATTAATAGCTAAGGAGCTAGTGTTCTAATAATAGCTAGTTCCTTAGGTTTATATACTATATAGTATGAAGTCTGATTACTTGTATTATAGAGGCGATTGCAGAGATTGTGGAAGTGATTACGGTGATTACGGGCGTGATCATAGTGATCGCTCTACAGTTCGCTGTGATCATTCGTGATTGGCGAGAAATTTGTAGGGGCTATGTAACGCCAGGCGTCTATTGTTACACGGGTCGTGACAACTTAGCTCTCTTTCTTTATATAAGTAGTACTTATATCTGATTTTATTATTTATTTATTATTATTATAAGATTTTAGTAGTGCTCTTATAAGAGGCTATTACGATTAGTAGTATTTTTAAAGCAGGCTATTAGTTTAGGATATTGTCTTCTTTATTTATTATTTTTACTATTAGTTAAATGTATTTAAAGGTATCTTTCTTTTAGATTTCCTTACCCTTTCTAACTATATTAATCTTTCTAATAGTACTATAAAGTAGTCTTTCCTCCTTCTATTTTATTAGTAATAGAACTAGTATCTAGAGTGTTAAGATGTTATTAATATTAGAAGTCATACCCTTTTATTGATTTTTAAAGAGTGCTTATCGCTCTTTTTCTATTTTCTAGCTTAGCTTTCCTTCTTTATAAGTGTAAGGGTTGGTCTATTAAAGTGTTATATAAGAGATCTGAAGGTAGGTATAGGGTGGTGTATAAGCGTTTACTTAGTGAATGCTTAGCGAGCCCTCGCTAAAGAGCTAGTCTAGCCTATATTATATAGCCTCTTATTTAATAAGCCTATAGCTCTATCAGCCCTAACTCTTATAATTATCTCCCTCTCTCTCAAGCCTTATCTTAAGGCGTGATTCCTATGCCTCTATTATTAAGATAATAAGGTTATTATTTATTCATACGTTTAATGCGTATTTACTATATACTATAGAGTATAAATAATAGGAATTATAAGTCTAGTATTTATTATTAGTCTAAGCATTCAGTCAGTATTTACTAGCTATATAGCCCCACTTTACCTAAATTATAGTATTTCTATTCTTTATATTACTTATAATTATTATTTTCTTTTCTTTAGCTTTATATAATTTTATATACTTATCTTCTTACTATATTCTTTTTTCTTTACTTATATATACTCTCCTATTATCTTCTCTTTCCTCTTTACTCTCTTTACTTACTAATTATTCTACATTCATTTATTATATATTTACTATAATATTATTCTTTATAGTTATTATAAAGGTCTTATTATAGTATAAATCTTAAATTAATACTAAGTATATATTTTTAAATAACCAGTTTTTAAGAATACTAAAAGATAAAGTTCCTTATTCTTATTATATAAAATAGAAATATTATTCTTTTAACTATACTTATATATATAGCTCTTTATCTTCTTAATATACTATTTATAAGGTAGTAAAGTAGAAGTGCAGTATAGTAAGTCTTTTTAAGTTCTTATTAAGTGTTTATTATATATTTAATATATTATTAGATTCTTATTAAACTTATCTTTATTACTTAATAATATTAGAACTTCTTTTATTACTAGGGTTAGTATAATTAAAGTAAGAATAATATAAATACTTCTAATAATCTTAAGTATTAGAAGATCTATTAATTTATAAAGGCTATTATTATTACTTAGTACTATGTCTTTACTTTTATTAAGAACTTAATAAATGCTTACTTTATAAATAGCAGTTATTCCTCCTTAGTATACTAAGAGGCTTTATACTTTATATAACTTATAAAATTATAAACTAATTTTACTATATATTTCTTCTTTACTTTTATATATTTAAACTAATATATATTTAATTAAGTCTATTATTTAATATTTTTAAAAAAGAGCTATTTAAGTATTCTAAGTTTATTACTCCTCTTTATTACTATAAGCCTACTTAGACTATTGCTCTTTATTCTATACTTACTTACTTTATAATTATTAAAAAGATACTTATATATTCTATATTTATTAAAGGATCTTTATCTAAGTACTCTAAAGATTTTAATAATAATATTAAAATAGCTATTAAGAAGTATTATAAGAATCCTACTCTTAAAGCACTTATTTTATTTTCTAGCGCTCTTTCTATTTATTATAGTATTATTAGCACTCTCTCTACTATTAAGCTGCTAACTCTTTATTAACTATGCCGCGCTTACTCACCATCTCCTGTTATTAAGTCTCCCCTCGTTTGTAATGATGAAGGCGAAGCATCTCTTTACGCTAAAGTAGAGGCAGTTATGGCCTAAGCTGAGGCTACTGCTGTGATTACTCTCCCTTTGCTTACTATGCTCTTAGTGAATATAAATAACACTCTTTATCCTTATTATAGCTATTAAGTAAAGAAGTCTTATAACTAAGTATTATCTTTAGTTTTATAGTTCTAGTTCTGATTTATAATTCTAGTTTATAATTACTTTAGCTTAAGTATTAGTTAGCCTTATTAAGTACTTAATTTATTTTAAATAATACTAATTACTTAATAAGCTATTAGTATATTTTTAATATATCTTTAATTATTTATTATTTTATTTTTTATAATTATATTTCTTCTATTTATAGTATTAATAAATAGCTTTCTATGCATTTTCTAAGTATTAGGACGGTTCTTAAGTATTATATTCTATTAGCTAACCTACTTATTTAATTAAGTAGAATGTGTTTTCTTTAGTCTTTTTATTTAAAATAATCTCTTTTACTTCTTATTTATTTTTCTCTTTTTCTAAGTCTAGGAGGTTTACTAAGTAGTTATTATGCCTTTAGTAAGCTTCTAACTATAGTTTTAAAAGCACTATAAAGAATATATTATATATTTAATAGTATTATTATAATAAGTATACTTAATATACTTACTTTCTAACCTACTTTATAATAGTAACTTTAATATACTTAAGTATTAGTTTTTTATTCTTAAACTAGAAGTTATATATAAATAATCTTATAATTTATTCTTTATAGTATTCTTACTTAATATATTTCTTATTATAAGCTTTTACTTATACTTTTATTACTTAAGCCTAACTCTCTTAAGCTTTAGTATATACTTACTAAATATTCTCTATATATTTAGTAATACTTTATACTTATGTCTTTAAGTATTCTAGAGTATAGCTTACTATTCTTAAATAGTAGTTATATAGTGCTTATATTAAAGAGACTCTTATTATACTATACTAGCTATTATTATATATAAACTCAGCTTTTATTAGCTATACTATCTATCTCTTTAGTATATTTCTTATAAAGATATAAAGGTATTTCTTAAGTAATTAGTTTATTCTTTTAGTTTACTTATCTGTTTATAAATAGTATATAGTAAACAGTTAGTAATAGATTGCCTATTCTCTTATTAGATCAGCCTAGAATTAACTTATAAATAGCTTATCTTTATTATTAATAATGCCTTTTAGTATATTAAATTTACATTTAACTTATTTATATAATACTTATATAAGTTATATAGTAGTTATTATCTTCTTATATAGAATGAAGATTATATACTTAGTTATATAGTATACTATAATTAAGATAGTATTATATTACTTATTATTTACTTAAGCACTATTCAGCAGCCTAGTAATAAAATCTATAGAAATTTCTTAGAAGGGATTTACTAGTATTAATAATAGCTATAGCTTCCTATATAGCCTATATCTAAGTATAAAGATATTATAGCATTTCTTATATCTAGTAGTATAGTCTATAATATCCTTATTAATTCAGTTTTAATAGAATTTTCTACTAATTAATTCTAGTATTTTCGCTTTTCCTATATACTTAGCTCTTAAGTCATTATAATAATATTAAAGGATTTCTATCTTTAATATCTCTTCTATAGGAATAATGAGTCTGCCCTTATAGAATAAGGTGCTGTTTTTATTATAATAATAAGTTCCTATCTTCCTAGCTATTTACTAAACCCTTACTAATTATTATTAGTAGAAATGATTATTAGCTTACAGTCCTTAGACTAATTCTTCTAACTTTATTAATAGTTATAATAAAAATGCTATTTTGCCTATTATAAGCTTCTTTATAATTAGACATAGGATGTATTACTCTGGATTAATTACTCTAGCTTTAGATAAGTCCTCCTAGTTTCTATAAGCAGCTAGCTCTTACTAAACAGTCTTTATATATTCATTAGTCTTTCGACTTATTATTCTAGCTTTTATAATTATAAAGATTAATACTATATGCATTTAATCTTCTTTAGTTTTATTATACTAATTCTAATCGCAGGATAAGAGTACCTATTACTTAACTTAACTTATAAGGCCTCTTAGGCTCGTCTATATTACTTAAATATATACTTTTATAATCTTTATTTGCCTTTTAAGGTTATTAATCATTTAGTAAATGTCTAGTAGAAGCTCTTTAATAAAGTTTAGCTTATTAGCTAAGGTTAGGAGTATATTATTATATACTATCTTCCCTTTTATATAGTTAGGTCTATAGGACAGTCTATTAACTGGATTATACTTTCTTAGTCTATATTTAATATTAAAGTTAAAAGGTGCTAATCTATATACCTACTTAGCTAGCTTGCCTCTTAGGTCTTTAGTTAATGCTTTAATCACTCCTTTAAGAACTGCATAATCTATTAAAAGGAGGAATTTCTTAGAAAGTCCTAGTAAGTAGTAACTCTAGTTCTTAAGGCTTTTAATAATAGCCAGAAGTTCTTACTAGCCAATGCTCTAGTATTACTTAGTATCTATTAGTTTCTAAGACTAATATGTAACTAGTTTCTATTATTCTCTATATAATTAGGTTAAAATACTAGAAACTGCCTTTAAAGAGGCATCTGTCTTTACTTTAGTTCTTCTTACTAAGTCCTAGTATTAGAAAATGCTTACTAAATAGAAAGCAGATCTTAGTATTTAGAATATTATATCTTAATCTTCTTCTTATATAAAGGGTTTCTTATTCTCTATAGTCTTTAATAGCTCTATTAGTAGTGCTATTTAGTAGGAGTATTCTAAAATGAACTTCCTATAGAAATTATAAAATCCTAAAAAGACTTATATGTCTTTAACACTCTCTAGCGCCTACTACTTAGCAATTGCTTACACTTTACTTAGCTCTATCTTTAGTCCTTTCTAAGTAATTATATACTTAAGGAATTCGACCTCCTTCTAATAGAAGGCATATTTCAGTAGCTTTATATAAAGCTAGAAGGTTTTTAACTTTTAAAAGACCTCTTTTAAGTCTTTAGTATATTATTCTTACATTTATAAATATACTATAATATTATCTAAGTATATTATATAATAAGTATTTAGTAATTTAGTAAGTGCTTAGTTAATATATACTTAGAAAGTAGCTAGTGTATTAATTAGCCTAAAGAGTATAACTATATATTTAAAGTAATTATATCTTATATAGAACGCTATCTTCTACTAGTCTTCCTTTTTAATTTAAATATAGTAATAAGCATTATAAATATTAATTTTAAAGATCTATTTTACTTTAATAAGTCTATTAAGCAATTCGCTAATTAGTAATAAAGGATAATAGTTCTTAATAATAACTGCATTTAAACTATAATAATTAATACATATCCTAATGCCTCTATTCTTTTTAAGAATAAATAGGACTAGAGCTCCTATTCTATTAATTAAGCTATTTACTTAATTAATCTCTATATTCTTAGTAAAGTAATTATAAACGATCTTTACTTACTTCTTATTAGTAAGGTATATTATCCTTAAAGGAGGCTCTTTGCTTTCTATTAGTTTAATAGAGTGTTCTGCTCCTTCTAGGAGTAGTAACTTCTTTATTTTAGCTTCGCTAAAGATCTCTTATTCTAACTTAAGTTTAAATAGTAATATACTAATCCCTTCTTCATCCTTTTCTCTAAGGGCGAGCAGTAGTTGCTTATTTAGTACTAATATGCTATATATATATATAATATATGCCTTTTTACTATTTATAATAAAGTCTTTTATAAAAGAGTTAGGATTTTATATTAAGACTGCTTTATAATACTATGTATTTATATATATATTAATTATAATGCCTTCTTAGCTTATAGTCTTTCTTACTAGTAATAAGTTGCTTATTCCTTTAGGTTAGTTCTATAGGGCTTTTATAAATAAATGTCTTATTTTCCTTACTAATCCTTAGTAATTAAAGAAGAAGAATATTACTTAATATACTCATAGTATAAAATAAGTAATCCTATTAAAGCCTACTAGTTTTAGAGCTTGCTAATTTAATATAAGTTTAAAGCCTAGCTTTTATACTAACTTCTTACTAATTAGGCTAACTTCTATAGCTATATCTATATCTACTTTAACCTTATGTTTATTATATACTTAAAGAATGATCGCTTATCCCTAAGTAATTAAACTGATTAGCATAAGATATGGTTTTAGTATAAGGGTTATATCTTTAGACCTTATGCTTAGTCATTTTCTAATAAGTTAATCTCTTTAACTTTTATACTAAATTGTTATACTATTATAGTTTTTTAATAGCCTCTTTAATTCTATTTACTAAGAGCTCTCTTAATTATTATATACTTACTAGTAAAATGGCCTCTTTTATTATAGTTATAGTACTGAATGTAGGAATTATCTCTTAGCTTTACTAAGTACTTACTATACTTTTGTTAATTGCTTAATCCTAAGTGGTTAGAGTGGCTGCTTCTTCTTTTACTTCTTATTAAGTTTCCTTATTCTTATAAGGTATAGGGTCTGCTTTATAGTACATACATTAGGGTCTTTAGTATATGTCTTTTCTATAGCCTTTCTTACTTATTATTAAAGTAGTTTCTCTTCTTGCCTTAGCTTAAGAGTATATCCTTATATTAGTTATAAGGTTATTATAGTTATTATACTTTTAATATAAGTTCTTTAGTTTATAAGATATTAACTTATATCTTTTGAATGTTTCTTTTAACTCTATTTTAGAGTCTATAATAGTATTATAATATAAGCGTTTTATCTTCTTCTAGGTCCTTTATCTTTAATAAGGAATGTAAGGACTTCTATATATTAAAGTATTCTATTAATAATTAGTTAGAAAGCTATTAGAAAGCTATAAGCTCTTTATATAGTTTAACCTCCCTTTATTTAGAGTCTATATAAAGCTTCTTTAAAAAGGCTATAAATTAGTCTTATATAGAGTATATAAAGTTCTTTAAGTAATCTCTTTACTAGGTTTATAATAATAAAGAGAGTTTAGTTATAGACTAGAGGATCTTTTAATATATTTTAATAAATACTTAAAGATCATTTATTATCTTTATTATTTCTATTTAATTATTAATTTAGACTTTATTAGCCCCTTTAGTTAATACTATATAAGGATAGTATAGTAATCTATTATATTCTTTAGAGTCTTTCTTATCTAAGCCTTTAGTAAGTTATTCTAATAGTTTCTTTTAAAAATATCAGTCTTATTCCTACTATTATATTATAATATAGAGAAATAATTATATCCTATTACTATTATTCTTAGAACCTAATTATAAACTTCTTAATAAGCACTTAGTTATTAATTATTAAACTATAAGTAATAGTAATTCTTTATAAAAACTGTCTTTATAGAGTATATAAAGTAGCCCTGCTTTAGTTTCTTTCTAAATTAAGCAATTAATCGGATCGTATTCTGATTAGAATCCTTTATTATCTGTAGTTAGTAGTTTGAGGTTTTTCCTAGATTCATTTTATATAGGGTTTTAAGTAAATAGTCCTATATTCATTTATAATTCGCTTATCACTCGCTTAGCAATGCCTGGGTTCAGTAGTGTATTCCTTCTTATCTTATATAATATATTAATAATCCGCTAGGATATAGAAGTGAACGAATTGTAAGGGTTGGTCTATTAAGGTATTACATAAGAGATCTAAAGGTAGGTATAGGGTAGTATGTAAGCGTTCACTTAGTAAGTGCTTAGCGAGCCCTTACTGAAGAGCTAGTCTAGCCTATGTTATGTGGCCTCTTATCTAATAAGCCTACAGCTCTATCGGCCCTAACTCTTACAATAGGTCTTACCTTTAAGTATTTCTTCACTCTTAAGTTCCTTATTTACAAGGGGGGTGATTTTATTAGATAAAATCCCCGTATTATTATAACTTACTCTAGCTATTATAACTGTTTTCTTACTTATCTAGGGTTCCTCCTCCTATTAGCTAACCTATCTTACCTTTTTTTTACCTTTAGGTACTAGTTTAAATTATTAATCGGTTTTAGGTTTTTAGTATTTATAAGAAGTGTATCTTAAGATGCCACAGTTCTAATAGAGGATCTTAGAGTAGTCTTTCTTAACCATCCTAATATTTATAGGGCCTAAGTCTATTTTATATAAAGTATCCGTTTATTATTTCTTTTTATAATTTGCATAGTTTCTTTTATTCTTTTACTATAAGGTATAGGATCTTCTAGACTTCTTAGCTTTCTTTTCTTATTATCTTTTGAATTACTAATTATTAATTTTTATAATAAGTTATACTAATCTATTATATATAGTAAGTTTAGTTTTCTTAATTATTATATCTTTAATATTAGACTTTAACTCTTTATAAAAGCTTATTATATATCCTTCTTCTCCTTAGTTAAGTCATAAGGCGAGGTTATAGTATTCGGCTATATATATAGATACTGCTCCTTTCTAATAGAGTTTCTAAATTTACTATTTTACTATTCATTTCTTATTCTAAAGTCTAAAAGCGCTTTTAAGCTTATACTTAAAGATTTTATAATTTCTATAAATAGCTCTAGTTTCTTCCTTCCTATTAGTATAGACATAGTTAATATAGTCCTTTATAATAGGTTTAAACTATTAGAGAGCTTTATCCTTAAGGAACTCTATAGTATGCTAGACTTTAGTATTATTAGTAATGAACTAAGTTAGATAATATAGCTAGTAGGCCCTAAGCTGCGTTAAGAATCCTTAGAGTATAGTTATAGATCTATTATAAGGATCTGGTTATCTTAGTTTAAGGATTTCTTTAGTATCTTTTCTTATTACTAAATTAGAAGCTAGATTCTTAATATAGTCCTTATAAAAGCTAGTTTATTTCTTAAAGGCTTTAGTAAGCCTTTTAAGTTTATTTATAAGTATTTTAACTTAGTTATTTAAGTTATTAATTTATCTTTACTTTTTAATAGCATCCTTATAAGAGGCTTTAGTAAGTTTATTAAACTTATTACTAAGTTATTTATTATATCGCTCTAGTTTATATACTTCTACTTTATAACTTATAAGTATAATAACTTCTTCCTTATTATCTATATCTATTAAGACTAGAATAAGTAGTTTATTTATTAGCTAATAAAAAGAGAATAGAATTAAACTAAGTATAATAAGTAAAGCTATTATAATAATTTAATATTATTTAAGCTTAATATAAGTAATATAATAAATAAGAGCTATTAATATATAATAATTAAGTTAATATACTATCTTTATAAGGCTAGGGTATACTAAGTCTTAATCTAAGGGTTTTTATAATAAAGTAATTAAGCAAATTAAGATTAAATAATACTTATTATATCTAATAATAATAGAGTAAAATATACTTAATATAATTAAATTATATTAATAGCTAAGGAGCTACTTATATTAAATATGCACTCTTTAGTTAACTATATACTAAGTAGACTGCTGTTCTGCCTAGAGGACTGCTATTAGTCCTAGACTGTTACCGTCAGTCTTAGTAGGGCGTCGGTCCTAGGGTAGGGCTATGCTATTAGTCTGAACCAGATGCGGGTCCCATCGTTCTGCCATTCCTGACCGCCTAGTGGGAACCTAGGCCGTGACAAGCTGCCGCATCTCGCTGGCCGCGAGAACGAGACGGCGGTGCCCTACGCCGCCACAGTTCCCATTGGGTCAGGTGACAGATTCAATGGTGGTAATATCCCGCCTCGAGGCATTGGTTCACAGCCTGCTAGGACTATTATCAGCAGTGTTATGACTCCCCAAGAGGTTGAGTCAGCCCTCCGAGGCCTGGTGAAGAAGTTCGGTATCGATCTTTACACGCCTTAGACCTACCCTAGAGCCCTAGTGTAAGCCCAACTGTTACATCTACTAGCTGTAACTGCATAAGTGTTATAGTTATTACGAAAAGTAGAGGCCTGAGGCATTTAGCCAATAGGCTGCTCTAACCGCCTTCCTATTCAAGCAGCACCCCAGCACATGCTCTATACAAGGTCCAATCTAACAGCTATAATCACTAAATATACTAACTAACCTAATAGCGCAACTTATCCCTTCTAATCGCAGGGGTTTGATATACTTCCCTACATCCTACCGTAATACATTAACTTCGCTATTAACACTACATGACACCAGTGACAAGATGTCGGACTCGCCAGCGCTTGTTAAAACTAACTTCACCGCCTTCGTTAGGAGGTATTTAGGGGTCTGGAAAATTAGCCCAACCAGATGTTAGAAAAACTCATGTGTCCCTATTAATTGCTTTTTAATACCAATTAACTAATAGAGAGGTCTCGTTCCTTCTTACTGTTGAAGTCTCTGAAACAAATGATCCTAATGATGATAATTTAAAATGCTCGTCAAAAGGTCTCATAAGACTTCCCGTCCAGTCCACCCTCTGATGACCCCCCTTGGGATGTTGAATCCCTGAGTTCAAAGTCCACTTCCACCTGCATCCATGTCCTCCCACCCTCACCTTAAAGCAATGTCAAGCCAGATATCATATTCATCCACTCGTCTCCTAGCCCCCTTTTGCCTTTTCCACCATTTTGCATAATTAATTAAACATAAGAAAAAAACAGTACCTTAAGGATCGGAAACGGCGACGCCTCAAGATGAGTCGGCGTAGAATGTGATGAGAAAAAGCACCAACACCTCATAATCTAGGCCAGCCATGGTCAATTTAGTGATGAGGCTCGCATTTGCGTCCATTCCACTTCTTCTTATGATCCTTGCAGACACACTTTCTCTTTTCTCGGTTCCAGTTGGCATCCCAGCCGCAGTCGCGCTCACATTTGTGTCCATTCCACTTCTTGTCGTGATCCTTGCAGACGCACTTTCCCTTATCTCGGTCCCATTTGGCATCCCAGCCGCAATCGTGGCGGTCACCGCGGTCGACGAGGTGGGCCCCAGGATCGACATCGGCATCCCGGGCCTCGACATCGTAATTGTCGGTGTTGGGATTGGGGATGGCAGTGACCGAGCTTAGGGCAAGAAGTGTGTTGAGGAGGAAGTATTTGAGAAGCATGATTGCGGAGCGGTGGATCTTGAGGGGGGAAAGCTGTGGTGGGAAGAAGAGTGGCCGTAGGGTTTCCGTTAAACGATCGAGAAGTTGAAGAGTGTGAGAGGGAAGTGCCTGGTATCTTCGATGGAGGATTTAGGAACGGGGGATAAAAGATCATAATGCTAAGACAGACGGGACTGCATCCAATATATAAGCCTCAGCATGAGGCCCTCCCAAAGAACTCCCTTTCCCTCCTCAACAGAATGAGTTCGTGGTCCTCATCCTAATTTAGAATCTACTTCAGGCTACCCTCGGTCCTCAACGAGCTAGAGCCTCCGGCGATGAAGCCAGCACTATCCACAACTGAGTTGGTACCCTGTAGTACCTCTCCTCATGCGCTCTATTCATTGTTCCAGTCAATTCTGCTTCCAAAAGTCATGGATGGGCGTCTTGTCGCTGAGAGGCGAAAAATGAAATGGCTACAACGGAGCTGAGGAGCTAATATGATGTAGCGTTGACGTGGAGTTGACGTGACGATGACATGCTGGTGAACCGAAACTACGGACACATATTCAAAGATTGCTGTCAGCTTACCCTACCCTCTCGCCCGATAAGCCAGAGCCTACCCTCTACGCAAGCCTCGCATCACAGAGCGAATGACGAGACACGTCAGCTCGTGAAATAACTAGCTGATTCTGGGGCTGAGGGTCAGTCATTCTCTCTCATTCGCGGTCAGGTTACCTAGAGGCGGGGGCAACGCATTGGACACACTCTCTACCCCTAAGACCGCATTTGTTTTTCCCGATGATAGGGAAAGTTCCGCGGGGGAAGAAGGAGGGGGAAGGTAGAATATAGACAGAAATAGAAAGAAGATAATGGGTTTCAATGCTAAATTTAGATGTTGAAGGAAAGTGAGAGGATAAGAATAGAGGATACCAGCCCACAAAGTTAAAACGGGAGAGTACATTGTCTTGGCGAGCACCCAGTATGCAATATTTGAGTTAAATAGCCCCTTTGATGGAATCAGGTTTAGAAGAGCATGGGATAGACGGCGGCTATGGGATGCACCCTGAAGTGTACCGGAGACTGGACTGGTCCGAAATCGAGCCGTGAACGCCAGGATGAAGGGGCTTAGGGTACATGTGTATCTGGGACAGAGGAACAAGCCGTAAATGGTTTGAGATGTGGACAGGCTGTGTTATGGTGTGTATGAGATGGAAGGTCTTGCTAGGCGTGCCTGAAGGGCGGGATACCTGGTCACAGTGCGATAACCTGTTTTTGGCCCTTGTTATTGCATTGGAGTTGGTAAGAGGAAAGCCCGGAAGTACCTTTGCCAAGGCGAGAGGAGTACGTATTGCTGTCAAGGATCTCGAGAGGAATTCGCTAGCGCACTGATCAACCCTAAGATGCTAGACTATCCGAGCAGGATGATTCAATGTTGATGGAAGATCTGTTGATAAGAATCCTCCATTAGAAGCTATAAGTCATAATCACAAGCCACACGCTGGAATACGAGCTTCCGTCATAGAACCCCAGACACTTCCAGGAAAGAACGCTCTTGGCATGTGCAAGTCCTAGTGCCTTAACTTATTTGGCGGCTCTCAATTTAGCATCCAACCGGGTCGTCGGTCCAGTACCTCCTAAGCGCAACGCGGCGCTACTCGGATCATCGGTGAACTGCCGGCTGGGCAGGTGAAGGCGGAGGGGTCTACGTGGGGTGGTGTGCTTACGACTCTGTAGGTTTCACAGACCTCTACTCAGATCGGCGAGTAGTGACACTAACCTAATCGTCACATGTCAAAAAGGGCTTGTCTCCCTTTCCGTCTCCCTTCTGGTAGTGCATTAGAGCAGACAGTCACAGGACTTCATACTTTGGAAGCCATCCCTAGCTTAACATGATGAGCTTATGTCGCAAGTCAGGCATGATCTCAACGAGCCTCAGGAAACAACGGCACTTGGTAATCAAACTATGTGCTTCAAGTAAATCTGTAGGATGGAGTACCTCGCACTTTAGACATCAATCAATCAACACACTGCTGCTGCTCATCATATTCACTTTAACCCTTTAAGGACGCTCAGTGCGACAGCTTATGAACACTGTTATGTGGGCGTGGTGACGCATCGACCACCTCCATAATAATGGCTGTGACCAGAACTGCAACACCAAGCTATTAGTAGAAACACAAGGAGACTAACAAAGATACATCAAAAATCATTTGCTAAGCATCATATCTGTTCTTCTATGGCATATTGTGTTAATAAAATGCTAAGGAACACTTTCCCATAAAAATCGTGCTATTCCCATTGTCCGGATCCCCAGGGAGAATCATCATCACACAGTCTAGGTCTGCTGCTAGTCGATGGGTTATCCTCCTGGAGACGGCTGTCTCCGTGAGCAGTTTTTTCATCACATGCAAGCTGCAGGAAAGTGGCGATTATTGCCTTTGGTGACGGTGACACCTCGCCTGCTCTTGGCGACGCATGAGACAGTTCTTGGCGGTCTGAGTGTAAACTTTAACAAATTATTCATCATCATGATTCTCAACAAATCAATTTAAGTGGTGGCGGGCAGTCGTCGGAAGTCCGAAGGGAAAAATTTTCAAATTATCGAACATGTTGCTGGCGAGGAGTCGATTGCGAGCCTGACTTGCATAGCGGCCAGGACCACATCGACCTAGATTGTCATCCCGGCCAGCCAGGCAAAATTTCCCGAAAGCCGTCGTACGGATCTAACGACGCATGTAGCAGCGCAGCGGGGTTCGACAGAGACTGTATATCCTGTTCAGCCGACTCAGGCGAAGCTCACCGTGGTGGAACCGCAAAGTCGATGTTTGGGTAGATGTGCTCTGTACCTAGTTCCTCGACGAACATCCTCCAGCTGGGCCATCCGACTTCTGTCGAAGCAGGTGCCGCGATGACCCTAGTGTAGCTGACTCTGACGCTACAATTATTCTCCAAAGGCTGTACGAGGTAAACGCTCTGCATTAGACTTGGCAGAGAAAATAACATAGACTCAATATGGATGCACACCAGAATTGACAAGAATTGATAAGCGAGTACGGCTTACTTTAGACTTAATGACATGCTTGCTTAAGCTGCTGTCCCTCGCCGCATTATCCTAAAACATTACAGTTCATGGTAGCAGCGCCTAGTTTGTTCCTATTAATAGTGGTATGACATTTGACCAGACTTGAGATCGACTGGCCTTTATCTGGATTGGTTAGCTGAACCTATTTCCTATTTCCTATTCCCGATTCTTATTTATATCATGCCTAGCTTTCTAGCATTGACGAGGAGAATAACTGGTTGACCATTATTGTCTGCCTTAGCGATAGTATAGTAGATTGCATAGTAATAAACACGACCCATCATGTGATTGAGCGTAGAAGGTATTTTGCGTTAAGTGCCGTGACTCGCTTTATATATTAAATCAGGTATGGACCACTTCTGTCCTTTAGTCCCCTTCTATTCTAGTTTTAGTTAAATATCCAGTGTTGACAAAGCCCCAGTTTAATCAAATATCCAGTTTTGTCAAATGTCCAGTTTTATCAAAGGTCAAAAATGGATATTAGGGTATCAGGAAGCTCAGCCATAATGTGGTGATAAGTACTAGACGACGGTATTCTCATGCTCCCGGTCCATTTTCAGCAAGCTCTTAGCTTGGTATTCCGGGAGATATGCGCCAACATACACAGAAAGAGAAAACGAAGGTCAGAAAGAGTGGCCAGAGTGGATTAAGGAAGGTCTAGGAACCTCAGTGATCATGGGATGGCAGCATATAAAGAACTCTACGATGGAGTTGGGAAGCGTTTTCATACAGTATCATTTGCAGGGATGAACAATATTCGATTGACTGAGCCTGCCGGCCGCTCTTCATGTCTCTCCATGGAGTATTGCCATTGGAATGCACCGCTGAAGAAACAGGTGATATAAAAAGCCACTGAAAATGAATGCCTACAGATAGAGCTTCAAAAAAAGAACGAAGAGTGCGATTGACTTACTCAAAAACTAACCGAGGAGTCTAAGAGAGCGGGCTAAATGAGCCTCTTCTCTACAAATGCCTTGCGTCACTTACTTAGGTGAAGTCATCTATAGAGCGAGTGCAGTAGGAATGCAGGGATACAATGGATTTCACTGCCTTTACTGATTGAAGTTATAGCGGCCCAGGAGAGGGTCGTGAGACAAACCTTTAGATTTCACTCACAACCATGAAAAGGAGCAACATGATGGATACCTTAGATATTATTCCAGTATCTACGTCCTATTACAGTATCTAGTGGATTGGTTAGAGAAAGACAATGCGCTTCCCCCAGCACTATTACGTCCCCATTCGGATATGTAATATACTGTACAGTAGTCCAACTTTTATCCTATTACGGTATCATCCCAAAGGAGGAGCTGATTGCTATTATTTCCAAATCAGGCTTTTGCACCCAAGCTCTCCAGTTTCGTGATACCGCATATGGCTTCATTTTAGGTTTGATGCCATCTATCATATCATCTTCTATGTCTGTGATGCACAAAATAAATAATCCAGAACTCCTTATACACACTGCTAAACCCGCATGTCTGAGAAAAGATTTTACGCTTCGCTTCAGGGAGCCATTGCTCCCAGAACGCTTTTTGTCACTAGAATCCTATTTGAATGTCAGCCGATCACACTCATAACTGGATGAATAACACTTGACAAGTCGTCAAAGGCTGATTTGGGTCTGGAGCAGGAAGCAGGTCAGCTTCGAGCTATAGTTAGTCATTAGTGGGCATGGGTCTGTTTTGCGCGGCATGGGCTCCTCGATGTTAGGTATACAGTGGTCAAATGTGTGTTTTAAGCAGAATTATCAACCCCCCAGCCACTATCCAGTGAAACTGCCAGATGGCGCAAATTGCAAAGTATGTTCGGCTAACTAAGAACCCCGACCTGGCAAGCAAACTCGAGCAAATGGCACGGTGTTTGTTTCCCCTTGTCAAGTTGGATCAAGGCCTCGTCCACCCCGCATTCCCACAAAAAGAGGGCAACATAACGGGGACTGCCTAAGGATTTTGCGGTACGGGCCGTCCGCCCGTACAGTCGTCCAGTGGATATCGTCCACGAACCCCAGCAGCCTCAAATGAATGTAGGGCGTCTCAATGCCTCAAATGCCTCCATCGAGCATTTGTACGTTGGTTAACACAGGATCCCAACCCTCAGGACTTGATTGTGACGTGGCTACATCGAAGGGGACCTTGAAAAATAAGAGGCTACCAATGAATGGACCGGTTAAAGAGCGACTACCTCAAGTGGTTAACAACCGGATGGAAAACTATATGATGAGCCAAGCTGACAACGTCTTTTTGTCTCATGAGAGGACAAATAGACTAGGACCTCAGGGAGTCGTATCTGTGGTATGCGTTGCACTATCTAAGCATTGGAAGCATAGGTAGTTGCTAACGAACAGCAAGTCTGTGAACCCAGGATTCATAATGACCAAGCTTCAGCGGCATATGCCTGGCCCAGTTTCCCTCGTGATGGTAGGCAGAACATGAGTTAGTCGAAGTCTAATTCGTTAACCTTCTGCAGGGGGCAGTGTTCAAGAGTCCCAAGTTCGGCGCTTACAGCGATTTGTTTGCCGTTTATCTTCCCGTGGCGCCGTTTCGGGTGTCTCTCGGATGACATCAAGTGCGTTGAAGAGCAAGAAAAGAAGGAGGGACAGGGATATCGAAGCGCTTTGTGGGATGGTGTGAGAAGGAAACCCAGGCTTATCGGTGATGGATCTAGGAGAACGGTCTACGCTTTCGTAATGTGGGGATATAGGCGGAGTTATTTGTATTTATTCATAGGTCTCATTTATTCCACTCACTGGTTATTCTTTTCTCGAGAATCCCCACAATCGTGCTCTTGTCCATCAATCCCCGACACGTTCTTCAAGACGTCCTCAGCCTAAGTGTCGCGCTTCTGCTTGCGAAGGCATCTTAAGATCAACAACAACCGGGCGATGATCCGAAATGAAGATCTCGTCCTCAAATCTGGTGTTCAAAACCGCGAACGAAACCCAGTCTAGCCCAGCAGGATCACGAACAAAGATGTGATCAATCTCGGTATCATCATCCGCATCCACAGTAAATGCCGTGTACGTCTTTACATGGCCGAAGCGGCGCTCCTCGGGCACCATATGCTTAGCATCATACATGTCCGACGCAAGCGTCTGGTACGCCGGGTTGTCAGGCGTGACATTGAGGTCGCCGCCGAGGAAGACAGGGAGGCTCTTGTTATTATGCGTGGACCACTCATCGGCGAGGCCGACAAGTAGGTGCGCCGACTGCTCGCGGGCCTCTTGGCCGATGTGGTCAAAGTGCGTGCACATGTAGACGATGCGGGCTCCGGAGCCGTCATGGCGGAAGCGCGCGACCGTGACGATTCGGGGGAGAGCGGCGTCCCATCCCACGGACCCGGGCTCGTTGGGGGTCTCGCTGAGCCAGTATGTGGCATTCTTCTCGAGCTTCCAGACGGAAGGGCGGTAGAAGATGGGGGAGAACTCTCCGCCAAAGGCACCGTCGTCACGGCCAACGCCAACGTAGGTCCACTCGTTGCCAAGGCCTTCGTCAAGGTCCTGGACTTGAGGATAAATGGCCTCCTGGAAGCACATGAGGGCTTCGGGGCGTCCGGCAGCCTCGTAATTCAGTTGAGAGATCATGAGCGGGCGACGGACAGACCAGAGTTCCTCGCCGGGACCTCCGACTCCAACAGCCAGGCGGATGTTGTAAGTCATGAGCCGCATGTCGATGGTGCGGGACGAAGCCGTGGCCACGGCGGTGGTGCCGAAGAAAAGAGGGCCCAATCTCATTGTGTCTGGATCAATGATGAAGATGGCAGTTGGCTCATCGATGGTTGAACGCCTGCAGACCCGCCAGCGCTTGAAGACACGCGCCTTGATGGGAGAGTAGCCCAATTAGTAGATTAGTCAACCAACTGTGAAAGCATTGGGTTTAGGAAATGCTTAAAATGTGAAGAAAACTGTGTTCTTTTGACTTCGTGATAGCAGCAACTCGCCCTTGATGGGAGAGTAGCCCAAATTAGTAGATTACCGGTAGTCAACCCGCAGCCACATATGCCGGCAATAGGTCGCAACTGCAGGAGCGAAGCCTACTTTAAGGTTTCTGCAACCAATCCATTCAGCCACTACGGAGAGTTTGTGTCATTCTGACCCCAAAATTCGCATGACAACGTTTCCAAGCCGGCGAAGATGGGGCATGCCCTCAACGATCTCCATTTGCGAGGCTGGAGGCGCCACCTGGTCCCAACAATTCTCTTCTCAAGAATAGAGTTATACTCAACGTTCCAAGCTTTAGACCAATCGCAGCTCTAAGGACTCTACCCCAATTTTGCGGCTCGTGCCGGGCCTCGTTATGATTACCGCTCGCATGTTGACAAAATGCCGCCCAATGGGTCCGTGTACGCGTCTAGCAATGCGCCATCGTCGCAACCACATCACATCTAATGCCCCAGCTAGCCGCAGGGTTCGATGAACCCCTTTCCTCGTGATGATGCTTACGTCCCGTCTCTCTTTTGTCAAATCCCAAGATGCTATAGAAGTAACACTTGGGTCTCTGTGGGAAGTGATATCAAGGTTGCGGCTCGCCTCACGCACACAAACTCTGCCAATTCAAGTTTCTTCTCTTCACATTGTTGTTTTTCTTTCCCTGGAAGAGATAGGAAACCATCGCAATGCGTTTCCACCAGGCGTCTCTCCTCCCATTGCTGGGATCCATCGTTCCCTCATCCGCCCACCCGTCTCCGCGCGTTGTCCAAGACACGCCGCTCAGTCGCTACCAACCACAACCCGAGAAAGCCGCCGCGATTAAGGAAGCGTTCCAATTCTCGTGGAAGAGCTACTATGAACATGCGTTTCCTCACGATTCTCTGCGTCCTCTGGACAGGTCGGGTGTGGATGATAGGTGAGCTTCCCAACCTCCCCGCATTGGAGGCAGCGATCTAATAGTGAGTGCTCTAGGAATGGATGGGGTGTCACATCCGTGGATTCGCTGAGCACTGCCATTCTCATGGGTGATGCGAAGACGGTGAATCAGATTCTTGAGTTTATCCCTACGATAAACTTTACTCGCACGGCAAAGGAGAATGAGGAGATCTCCGTATTTGAGTCTACCATCCGTTACCTCGGAGGTCTGCTCTCAGGTGCGTCAGATCCTCACTGAGCCAGTTTCTACTTTTCGGTCTAACATTGACAGGGCATGATCTGCTCACTGGTCCATTCAAGCATCTTGTCAGTGATACCTCGAAGCTGGACGCTCTTGTTCAGCAGGCTGCTAGTTTAGCCGATGGCCTCAAGGTCGCCTTCAACACACCAAGCGGTGTCCCCGACGGGGTCGTCGTCTTCAGCCCAAAGGCCCGCAGGGGTGGCCACGATCGAAACAGCATCGCTGGCTTCGGCGCCCTAGTCCTCGAGTGGACGCGTCTCAGCGACCTGACCGGCAATGACGAATACGCACGTCTGGCGCAAGCCGCCGAGGTCTACCTTCTGAATCCCCTCCCGAAGAGCTCTGAGCCTTTCCCAGGGCTTGTGGGACACCAGGTCAGCGTGGAGGATGGCAAGTTTTTGGACAATCGTGGCGGCTGGGGGGGCGGCACGGATAGTTTCTATGAGAACCTCATCAAGATGTACGTTTACGACCCGGATACCTTTGGCCAGTATAAGGATCGTTGGATTGCGGCGGCGGACTCGACGATGAAGTACCTCGTATCTCATCCTTCAACTCGCCCGGATTTAACCTTCTTATCTGGATACTCTGGCACGCAAACTCACCCCAGCTCTAGTCACCGTAAGTAGCATCCTTAGACTTTGAAGAGGCGTATAAAGAGCTGACATGTCTAGTCGCCTGCTTCAGCGGCGGCAACTTCATACTCGGAGGCATCACCCTCGGCAAGCATAAATACACCGACTTCGGCCTCGAACTCGCTGAATCCTGCTACCAAGCCTACCAGCAAACACCCTCTGGTATCGGCCCCGAAGGCTTCCGCTGGGTCGACGGCGCCCTCCCCAACGACACGAACATCAACACCCTCCCACCACCCTCCCAAGCCGCCTTCTACGCAAAATCCGGCTTCTGGGTCTCCTCACCGGCATACATCCTGCGCCCTGAAACCCTTGAATCTGTGTACTATGCCTATCGCGCACACGGAGACTCCAAGTGGCAGGACATGGCATGGGAAGCCTTTGAGGCGCTCAATAGGACGTGTCGCGTGGAGAATGGGTTTGTGGGGATTACGAACGTGATGTCCGAGACTGGTGGCGGTCACTATGCTAAGATGGAGAGTTTCTGGCTTGCGGAGACGTTGAAGTACTTGTACCTTATTTTTGCGGAGGATGCGGAGTGGCAGGTGCAGGCTGATGGTGGGAATGGGTTTGTGTTTAATACGGAGGCGCATCTTTTGAGGGTTAGAGGGTAGAGGGTTTAGATTTCTAAGTCGGATATATGGGTACCTATGCACATTTATTACGATGCAAGACTCTTGTGCGTATCTATGTCTAGCTGTTGGGTTGTGTGTGAATGTTTTTGACAGGAGCACACCATCAGCATCATCACTTCATTAGCATATACATCATCACATCTAGAGTTTCAAGATTAATGATCACATGCTGTGTTGGGCAGGGGGACAAGAACAACACCACCACCACCCGAAGTGACGGATGCCGTAGGGTAGGCAGGAGGCGTAGCAGAGCGAGGTCGGACAAGGCCAGCAAAACAAAACAGAGAGAAGAAAGGCCAGAGCTGCAACTGGGCAGCTAGCTAGAAAATAAATCAGATATTCCGGTTGATCAGACAACTCTCATCGTAATGACATCAAGAACAGTTTTCAAAAGCTTAAAAATGAAGTGGGCAAGAAGGTGATTGATTTCTATCTCTGTCTCAGCAGTCTCAGCCTTTTATCTTAGACCAATGTGCGATACCCGTATCGATAGATAACCAAGGCCATCAGTCTGAACAGACTGACCAATTAAAAGGTTCCGCTTCTCTAGCTAGTGGAGCCCTCAGCCCCAACCCCATTCTTTGCAAATTAGTATCACAGAGAATGCGTATGGTCATTGGAGGAGGCACTATTACTGTGCCAATTCCCACAGGAAATAGGGCAGCCAGCAAATAAGAGTTGTAGTTACCACCTCCAGGGGACGGGGCTGTCTCCATCTGGGTCGGCGATGGTGGCTTGTCCATACCTGCAGCTGACGCAGTGAAGCGATGAGTTTGTAAGCTTTCGAGGCGTCTTGAGAATGAATATAGAATGGGTCGACCTTGTTTCACTCCATTAAAAGAAACCTGGGGCCCCAGAATATATAGGCCTGGAGCAGGCAGACAGACACTTAAAAAGCATTGACATTTAGAGAGCTGCGACTAACCCGCCCGCAACCCCAAGGGGGACCCCGGGAGCAGCCGTGGCACTGTTCGTCGAGGGGCTGGGCTCCAGTGAGTCGTCAAAAATAAGAGTGCGCATATGAGTAGCCGCTCATGCTACGAGAGCCACCAGTAGCTGCTACTAAGAATAACATCACTCGCAGTAGCAGCCAGAGCCAGCAGTAGCTGCTTGCTACGAGTAGCCGCTCTTGCTGATGTAGCCACCACGGGGAACAAGAACAGCTACCAGCAACGCCATTCAAAGTGAAAATTGTTGGGCTTCGGGTGATGATGCAAGCTCTGCCCAGAAACGTCAATCTAATGTATGCAATACCGATGGCCGTTCTGCCACTTATAGTTCAGAATTGAGCTTCATTATTTAGCTACTAGCATTGTGGCTAACTTGCAGAAGAGGTCTCGTAACCAAGCTGCAAATCTTCATATATAAACATCTCCATGGTCCCTAACTCATCATAATCTGCTCATGATGAGTTTAGCTTCAGAAATACAAACGGGATTTAGTATACTCAAGTTTAGTATTTAAATTTGCTAGGATTTTAAGATAAAACTTATCTGACTTTTTTTGCCATCCTAAGCGGCGGTTTTCGGGGTTGTCTTCCCTTCACGTCCGACTATTATAAGCTAGCAACAGAAGGAAGTGTCAGAAGATTGATGACAGAAAGGTTGGGTTATGAGAGCGCGATTTCTACTTACGCCCACTTATGTATCAGAAGACGCCGATACACGAACGGTATAGTACTAAAGTAGATGCAGTTTTAAGAGGAAACTTTTATACGCTCATATCATAAAATCCAAAGCTCGACAGCAAACCCCCCTAAACATCCAAATCGAACTGGAGACATCACCGCCGATAGTGCGAGCTCCCTTCCGTCAGATCACCTAGAAAGAATTTCTCAAGCTTCCAACGCAGGATCAGCCTCATGCCTCTATATATCTATGATATGACTTGCCTAATACTGCTTTAGTACATCTAAATAAAAGCACCAGGTTCAAACCATCGAGTATTCCGCTCTCGTTGTCATACTTGTTACATGAGCTATCATTAGAATAGGCAACGTTCTATTGCTTGACTTCTAGTGTAGCTCCATAAATAATTAACTTGCGGCGAATTTGGGCTACATTATAATACTCGTACTGAAGACTACCCTGCTAAGCCCGAGCCACTAAGTGGTCCGTGCCTGCCGCCTGTACCACAAACCTCTTCACCCCCCACGCCACTTTTGTTGAGCCTGCTGGCTCAGCAAGCGGCCGTTTGGCAAGCGGCAAGTCGTTGACAACAGTTGCGACCAGCTGTCACCTGATTTGTTGAGCAGCCCCACAATAAGAGCTCGGCTCAATTGTTGCCAAATCCCGTCACAGAGGCACCTTTGATCCTAGAAAAATATAAGGCACTTTCATTGAACTATTCCTATGCTCGCTATTCTTCTATCCGAGCTCCCCTATTGTGTACTAGCTGCTTGCGCCGTGACAAAAGGTGTAGTGTAGCGGTCTGGCTTCACCGCCTTGTGAAACCACACATAGGCAAACGCAACTCGAATAAACATCTTTCGCACCATTCACGACCATCGCCCACGATGTTACCCTCGTCTCTCAAGAGTATTTATCAACAGTACAAAGCCGACACAGACTCTGTAGCCAACTGGCTCGCCACAACTGCTGAGGCCAACGGTTATGCAGACAATGCTTCAAGCTCCAACAATGTACCGGTCAAGTCAGGTAGACTGAAGGGCAAGGCTCGGAAACAAGCTAAAGGTGCACACCAGCCTCAGCCAGGCAACTTGGCGAACAAAACTTCTCGCACCATCAGGATCAGGGATTTTGAACCCATGGCAAGCTATATCGCCAAGACAGATTCCGTCAAGGTTCCCGATCACTTGACTGTGGCCCTTGAGCGTGTTATTTGGGGTACTTGAAATTGACTGTCACAGCCCCCATTTGTATGCAGCAAACTAATATTTCTGTCGATAGTACGCAAGAACTTTTTGAAACGGCTTGTTGACAGTGGAGCCGAAGTGGAACCCGGCTCAGATGAACGACATTCTTTCTTTGTCGGGGTACTTGAAAAAGTTCGCGACTGTCTGAAGCCACTCATGGAGACTGGTAGCTTCAACGCGGACGAAGCAGCTAAGAAGGCTGGCGAGAAATCTCAGGATCCTTTCAAGAACATGTTTGCCGTTCTCGAAGTGTACGCACCATCCGAAGCATTCTTGAACGCTCCAGATGTTGCTGCCAAGTCCGCAACCGATTTGAAGTATACTGTCGAACAGGACGAGTCCGCAGAGGATGCAATCTTTGCTCTTGTGGCTCTTTTGGGTGACTATAGCCGCCTCAGGCAAGAGATTAAGTCGCTGTGGGCGGATTATCAGGCAAATCGTCTCGATCTCGCTGCCGCTGCCGTTGCAACGAACACGGCTTTCGAGCTCGCTCGCAGCATGGAAGACGAAATCTTGCCTATAGTGAGCAAACATGGCGGCGCAGGCGACATTGCCACTTTGTACTTCATGGAGTTGTGCAAATTATTCGGCATTGATGCACTGGGTAACAAGCAGCCAGGTGAGGCATATAACTTGGAAGCCTACAATCTGGCCCAGCTCTGTCTGGTAAACACCATCAGTCTTCTCACTAGTTATGCAAATGGCAATTCGAGTGAGCTCATCATCACCAACTACAACGGCAAGTTCGGCTGGTATGACGAAGAGCTTGGTACCGAGGGGGGGACAAACCGCGCAAAGTGGGATCAGGATAAGACTGCAATGATGGAGGTCCTGCCAGACCTGCAATTCCTCTCCTCTAATCTGGGAACAGGAGCGGTTGAAGACGAGTTAATCCGTGGCATTGGTGCTCTAATGAACAATCCCGGCGATGGTGTGCCCCTGTGGTTAGCCTGGGCTGCTCAAATTTATCTTGATGTCCTACAGTTCCTCGGGTCAAACTGCGGCCGTGGCTTTGACGAGATGAAACAGGAAAGCCTCAAGATCAAGAAGGCAATGGTCGACGTCCCCAGCTCGCAGGAACGCAGCCGGGTCCTCAAAGCTGCAACAAAGTGGGACAGGGATCCGATTTCGACATGCCGCCTCCAAATGATCCAACTAGAGTTGTTACCCGAAAACAGTCCCCCGGCATGGAGGTTTCTGCATCGCAATCCGATTCACTGCGGCCTCCTCCTCCATAATATGCGTGTGAATCTACACCTCTCGGGCGTAACATACGCAGCAACTCCAGGAGGAGTCATGTGTACGACGCAGCTGTACCACGCTCTTCGCCAGGAGAAACTTCTTTCGGACCATTTCGCATGGGAAGATCTCGAAACTTTTTGGAAGATGCAGGGTGACTCAGCTGTCTTTGTCGGCGACCCACCTACGAACCGCGAAGACTACTTCAAGAATTACTGTCTTTGCATCGGCGTGTCCGCCAGTAACTTGGCGCCAACCAAGCGGAAGGGCAAAGTCAATGTCAACACCGCAAACAGGCGCAACATGAAGTTCAAGGGGTGGGTGTCTTTGGTGATTAACCGTCGTCTCGCGCCGACCGGCGAACGTCCCCCCTTGTCGTCTGACCTGATTGAAGGGATCTTGATTGAGGGTCGCCGCCATGAGGCCTTGGACGGCAAAGGGCATATCCGGCCAGAGGTCAAGGAAAAAGCGAAGAATGAGACTGTGAGTTTTAAATAACTTTAAATTACCCGTATCAAGAAGTTATTGCTGACACTTATCTCTAGATCGACTCAGTGACACTCTCCCCTACTGTTCTTATTCGCAAGCTTGCCCTAAACATACACGCCGAGATCCCCGACATAGTGTTCAACTACTTCACCATGCACAACTCCGCGTGGAATTTCCTCACGGAGTTGAAAGAAGAGTTTACCTCACTATTGGGGGTTGGATTCCTCCAATACATACCCACAGAAGACAAGCTGCCTTACGTGGTCGGCTACGTCTTTTCCACTGCTGCAGGCCGTAGAGGCTTGACAAGCGACGATAAGGGAGAGGCTGTGGATGCCGGGATCGATGCCGCCGCAAGGGTTATGCGCAAATTCTTGGAAGACGGACATGGACGAGTTGTCAAGGAGCAAGCTGAGACGGAGGTTGAGCCGGAGGAGCTGAAAGATGCGGAGTTTGGTGACTTGGACCCGTGGAGGCTGGATAGGCTGATGACCAAGATCAAGAAAGAGAGTCAAGCCATAGGGGGCTTTGGTAGAGGAGGAGCCGAAGAGGATTGCCCCGTGCAGTGAGAAGCACCGACTAGTTCAGGTTCAGGCTCTATTCCTACTCGGCTTTGGTCGTCACTACAGCAGCCATGCCAATACCATTTGGTGTTTGATCAGCTGTCTTCAATATTCCCGCTCCTTGACCTTGACATCTATCTACCTAGGCCACTTCTCAAGCTCTCAACTCGTTCCGAAAAGGCATTGGCGGAACCCGTAGGGGACCGGTCTCCTGTTATGGGTACGTACGGCAGGTGGGCACCGCATCGTAGATTCTCCAGTCGTATGACGACCAACGGGGCGTCTGAGCCCAACACACCAAAGTCAGGTAACACCGGGAACGGGCTGGAGTCGTCACGCACAACAGGTGCGAACCCAGGGCTTATTGGACAATATAGCATGTGATTCCACTCGACCCCAGTACACTCGACAGCCACTCGGTTACCTTTCAGGTTTGGCTGCGAATCTAATTCGGCGAGGCTTACTAGCGCGAGCTCCTCGTTTCAAGCCGAACCAATGCCAAAAGTTGCACTTCTGGCCGCCCACGACAATATGGGTATATAGTAGCGGGTTCTTATCCTTGCTATTACAAGGCCGGCGTCCCCATCCACTCCGGACTCCTCTCAGTAGCACCCCTCAGGTCAGCCATAGGGCAATCCCCAGTTTATCTACATCCTCCTTCATCAAGGTTGTCGCAATCAGAGCGTTCGAATGGACCCACTCTCCATCTCTGCGTCGATACTGGCCATTCTCGGCACAGCTCGAGGCGTAGTCAAGGTTCTCAAGAAGCTGCATGGGAAGAAATATGCGTCAGACGAAATCCCAGCACTTATTAATGAGGTAGAATCAGTCAAGCTAGAAGACGCACTGTTCTGACAACTCGAATAGGTCTCAACTTTCACTCTTTTGTTGGAGGCTATCAATGCATATCTCACCGAAGAGGAGGCAGCCGGCACTGAGAACCCATGCTGCCAAATATTGACGGACCAAATCTCCCGAGCGAGCATTCTACTCCAGGAGCTCAACGCAGCCATCGAGGAATACCATGGAAGCCAAGTCAAGGGTATTTTTCGAACCTCGTCTCAATCCGGAAAGCTAGCTAGCTATTATGGGCAACGACTCCAAAAGGCGCGACAAAGTATCCACTCAACAGTAGTGTTGCTGCAAAGGAACTCTCACAAGTGCGTTGCCTAATTTCCTGCTTCTAGAGATTTTGCTCATTTAGTCCCCCAGTCGGGCTTTCTCTACCCTCTTCCTCAGATTGAACGACATCAGCACCGCGGTGGGCGAAAGCGTGACCAAGATTGAGATTTTGCAAGCAAGTCAGACCCGAACCGAGGGACGGCTTGAGCACCTTGCAGCTCAAACGGCCGCAATGTCGGGCAGCAGCTTCAATCTGAACGATTCGATCTCCGATGCTTGTAGTAATTCATCAGCAGTTAGTGTTACAGCCGACATGGTCGATCGAGAAGATGAACCGCCGTTGATCCCCCCAGGTTCCGGAATAGAGAGAGTGCCGAGTCTATGTACAGAATTCGTCGTCAACGCGACGGTCGGGTACGAGCGCTGCCGCAGCGGCTGTCCATGTCAGTGTCACAGCGAGTCAACTGTCAGGACGCCGCTCGTCCTGAGGAACATTCTCGGCAGCCTGATCTTCGCATTTCGCGGACTGGCCATCCCGAATGTTCGCTCATGCGACTACCACGGTTGCCGGAAGATGGGACATACAACATTCAGCCTCTCTTATTTCTTTCCGACGTGGCTGCTGGCACGCGTTTTCTCGCTCGCGGGGGCGTGGCGAGACCTCTCGGGACCCGGCGTCTCCATTGTGGTAAGGATGCCGCGTGTCATCTCCGACGACTCGGCAATATTTCATCTGGTCGAGACGGGGAACGAAGAAGCAGTTCGAAATCTCCTGTCCAAGCGCGGAGCCTCGCCGTTTGATGTATCCTCCGACGGGAGATCTGCCCTTTGGGTAAGTGCGCAGGAAGACGTCCGTCAACTGCTTTGACATTCTTACCATGACACAGCGAGCAACTGCACTGACAGGTGGCGCTGGCCCGATATCTGCAGTGCAACTGTCCATGGTGAGGTTGTTCATCAACGAAGGGGCCGACGTATATGAAAAGGACTTGCACGGGCAGTCAGTTATTCTTCCCACCCAATGCAAATGACACGTGTTTAACGTCACGTTAGCAACTCGCTTGACCTAGCTTTCGACCTCGTCGCCATGAACCCCAAGGGGACCTTTGATCTGAGGAGCTTGTTTCCTGTGGAAGACTATGCCGACGGTATGGGGAGCGGCTTCTCTCTCCTTCACAGGATTGTCACTGGACTCGGACCTCGCGTGTTACACCTCGAGAACGTTCTCGGCGTCGATGACCGTGACGTGTGCAAGCTTGACAATAGAGCCCGCTCACCGCTCTCCTGGGCCGCGATGGCGGCCGATCAGTCGGCGATATCCGCCCTGCTCGATCACGGGGCTGCTGCCTCGGCCCTCATTCGTGATGCAAGTGGTGACTGCCCTCTGTCGATTGCCTTCTACCGCGGAGACGCCAAATGTGCTAAGATGATCCTGGAGTCAGACTTGACAAGCACTGTCCAGGAGGTCAACAGAACGAACAAGTACGGCGAGAGCCCCATTTTCTTTGCTGTGCAGTCGGGCAACACCGAGTGCCTTGACCTTCTTATACAACACTCTGTAGACCTCGACATGCGGATGCCAGCGGGGGGAACTGCGTTGCACATCGCCGCATGCTACGGACACGAAGATATTGTGGAAATGTTAATCCAGGCGGGTGCGGATTTAGAAGCGAAGGATCAAGCCGGCAGATCCCCGCTCTGCGCCACGGTATACTGGGGCTATGGCGACACCGGGATGAAGCTGGACCGAGTGGCGCGTTGCCTCTGCCGAGGGGGCTCATCTCTAGACTGGGTTGTATCTGGCTTCGAGTGTCTTAATCACCTGAAGGATAGGTGCTATTGTGGAGACTTGATTAACGAGCTTACAACTCAGGTTTCACCCACCGGCTCCCGCAATCACACTCGAAGCGAAAGGCGATCAAGTACTAGGTGAAAACTCTAGCAAATTACCCCCCAATGCTTGGAAGGTATGTAGGCTATCCAACCTTGTGCATCACGACGACTGACCAGCTCCTAGCTATTTGGAAATGGCACCCGGGCTTGTATCGGTAGGCCGTTTGTATGGCAGGAAGCGATTCTGGCAGTGGCCACGTTTCTTCAAATTTTTCAATTTACTAAAGACAGTCCGTCCTATTAACTTCGAATTTGAACTGCATTGACAATTAAACCTGAAGACTTCTATATTAGAGCGAAACTCAGAAATCCTGAATTTCTTTGCGGGTCTTGACTTAAGTGTTAAGGCTCCTGGTTGAGAAGAATTATCTAAATTAATAAAGAAAACAGATTTAGCTGACATGAAGAAAGGTTCGGAACCCCTCCTAATCTTATTTGGTTCTAATATGGGGACGTGTGAAGCCCTCGTATGATCCCTAGCCAGCTCTGCAGAAGAGTATAACAATGCTCCAAATGTCTTCTAAGTTAGCTATCCGCTCCATCAAGGGCGAGTTATTACTATTATAAAGTTTAAAAAACACAGTTTTTATTTTATTTAAATATTTTTTAAATCTAATGCTTTTATAATTACTTAATATTAAGTATTTCTAGCTTATATAAGCTAACAAGCTTATATCTTAATAAATATATTACTTATTGGCTAGCTTTAAAAGTTAGTCTGCGGTTAGAGTTTGGAATCCCGAGTATTAATTTATTGAGTTTTCAATATGCTTTTTTTAGCAACACAATGATGCTCCAAATGTCGACTCGTTAGATGGCAAGGTATCTTCGCCCCAGCGCAACGTTCCGGTCGCCATAATCACTGCAAGTTACGAAGGGCAGCCGCCGGATAACGCAGCTCACTTTGTAGAGTGGCTGGACTCTTTGTCTTCAGAAGACCTCGACGGAGTCTCTTACGCAGTGTTTGGCGTTAGTAACAGTAAGTTTCAGATTGAGATTCAATCTTCTCTCGCTCTTTTTGCTGACATTGTGCTTGTAGGGGAGTGGGATGCAACATACCAGAAACTTCCCATTCGCGTAGACGAGCAGTTGGCCAAGGCCGGAGCCAAGAGTATAGTCTCCAGAGCCGCGGTTGACGTAAGCAGGGGCAATTGTCTCGATGTCTTCGACGAGTGGGAAGAAAAAGGATTTTGGCCGACTCTGCGGAAACTGTCTGGAAAATCAAACGAGGTATCCGTCACTGGTGCTCGTGAGTTGAAGCTTGAGATTGGTATAGGAACACGATCCAACCTCCTAGGCCAGGATGTTGTAACTGCCCAAGTGTCACAATCGCGCCTATTGACCAAGCCAGGCGCTCCCAGCAAGCGCCACATCGGAATCACTCTTCCTGACGGGACGACATACCGTGCTGGCGATTATCTGGCTGTCCTGCCACTCAATCCTCCTGCCGTTGTTCGCCGAGTCATGAGGAGATTCCATCTGCCATGGGATGCGACTGTAACAATTGACGCAACAAAGTTAACTGTTTTGCCCACGGGCCATACACTGTCTGTACAGAGCCTGCTAGCAGCAATGCTAGAGCTCGAGCAACCGGTTACAGAACCCCTCGATCAGCGTGTTGCCGGAACAATCCCTGAGGACAAATTACCAAAGGATTTGAAGGATCGCATTCAAAAAAGAGACTTTCAAAAATTCAACACTACCTTGCTTGACACCTTGGAATCCTACCCATCTGTAACCTTCACTTTTGGGCAATATTTGGCGGCGTTGCCAGCGCTTCATCTGCGGCAATGCAGCATCTCATCGACACCAACAGAAAATCAATCCGAAGTTTCATTAACATACAGTGTCATCAACGCTCCTGCGAAAGGTAGCTCCAAAGGGCACCGTTTCTTGGGCACTGCCACCACATTTCTTGAGAGTCTCGAAGTCGGGGATCATCTCCAAGTCGGCCTTTGTCCCAACCGTAACGGATTCCATCTTCCAGCCAATAACAAGACCCCTATCATCATGGCATGTGCAGGAACAGGGCTGGCACCGTTTCATGGATTTGTCGCAGAGCGTGCGATCAAGAAATCAGGGGTTTCAGAGGTAGGTCCGGCTTTGCTGTTCTACGGCTGCAACCATCCAGACGAAGATGATCTCTACCGCGAACAATTCGATGAATGGGAGCGCGATGGTGTCGTAAGCATGCGATGAGCGTATACCTTTGCTCCAGAGCAGTCGAAAAATTGCAAATTTGTACAAGATCGAGTCTGGCTCAACAAGGCTGACATTGCCGATTTCTTCCGCAAAGATGTTCAAGGTTAATATATGTGGCACTGTCATCATAGGAAGTAGTATTGAACATGCATTCGCCAAAATACGGGCAGAGCTGACTGGTTGCGATGAGGACACTACGGCCAAGTGGATTCAGAATATGAAAGGAGATCGTTACTGGGCTGATGTTTTCGCCTGAGATGCTTATCTCATATATGTCATTTTGATCCTAAATTTTCTCCGGCTGGGATATTCTGTATTAAAAGAAGTGATCTCTTATAAAAAAGAATTGCTATTCGCAGAACATACTATTGCTATCCTAACAGTCTGCTATAATTGTAACCGCAATCCCTCTGCCACCAAAGCTGCGCACACTATTGCGGTCCGAGACCAACTTAACAAGTGTCAAACTAGAAGAGATGGCTCCTCGCAGCTTCAAGTATGGAGACGTGCTTGTATGAGATAAATACGACCTGCTCCTCAGTTTCTGATATCTGGCCTAGGCATAGAATGAACCTGTCCTTCAATATGGCTGAGTGCTGAACGTGAACTTGGGCCACGTCTGGGCATTTTGAATCAGCTTCGGGGAAAACGCTTACTACTACGTCATATTAGAGGCTTGAACGCTGGCTATTGCTTTGAATCTCAATGCCCGATGTCTTGGGATCAATACGTGTTTCAATGTTGCAACGGAGGCTGTCAGCCGGTGGTTTAGTATGTCAGGGACTCGAAGATGAATTATTAGGCTTGTGCTATGCCTGAGAACCTATTGTTGTGAATAGGCGCTTTTTTAAAGCCCAGTCAACACTTCTAACACTTTGCTATTCGTTTCCAGCACTTGCCATATTTTGTTCTAGAATACCTTTTCAAGGTTTCATCCCATTCCCAATGTCCTTTGACAAGCCCTCAATTTTTTCCAATGGCATATCCCTCAGATTGGGAAGGTCTTGAAAGCTAAGAGCTCATTGAACAGGTCAACATGGGTGTTCAAATCATGCTCATATGTTCTCCTTCTCCAGTCGCCAACTGAGATGGTTTCAGAAGTGAGCAAGGTTGTTCGAGAGGTTGGTGAGATAAGGCTTTGAACTCAACGAGCATCTTTGTAATGATTGAACCCAATTGGTAGGTAACAAATCGGGTCACAAAAAGCTTGGGGAGGAGGAAGCTGGAGGAGGAAGAGTCGAAGCTCAGAGGTTCAAGGCTTTCTCTTCATAACTTCTTTCTAGCTTTTCTTCTATTTAGGTTAGATCCTTAGAAGCACACACCCGGAGGGGGCCCGAGGTCAAACAGCCAAAAAAAATCAAAAAAAAAATCAAATAACTATAAGAATAACAGTATGATGGGGTCAAAACCCAAGCCTAAGGCAACAGCAACTCAAAATGACTAGAGTTTCTACTGCATCAGAGTGTAAGCTTTGCTACCCCAACCAACCCTTTGAGATGCTTCATGCAGCTTGAAAAGCTAGATGTTGGGAAAGGCAAAATGGCCATAGGATAAAACCCCCGCGAGGGCCGCGAGGGTCACTAGCTTTCTTCTATATAATTGTAGATCCGTGAAGAACGTGTTGCTGCAGCCACGAGGTCGAAGAAACAAAGTTTGCTTCATTATTTTAGTATTTCCAAGCCCCAATGTTTCCACAGTTGCCTATGATCTAGCTTTTCTATCTCCAAAAACAAGAAAAGTCTATATCATGGAATATCACGAACTATGCCCACTCATGGAGTAATCTCATTTGGTCCAGACCAGCCAAGACCTGGTTCTCACCTGGTGACTCATTTCAAATACGGTAGTCTTTCTATATCCGCTTACTCTTTATCCGGTCATCCACGCCGTCACTGCTGACTCGTTTCGCACCTTGATTAAGCATTTTGAGTAACTGATGCTTCTACGGTGGCCAAAGACTCACATAAACACAAAATCCTTATCGCGTCACGGAGCATGCGTAGCTGCCAACCGCTCAGAACCCTATGCCATGTCTCGGGAAAAGGCTAAGTGCTGGTAAAAGCTAAATCGCTGTGAGGATTAAATCCCTGTCATGTCTCTTTCATGTTCCCACTGACCTTTCCACATGGTACAACACATCAATCACGTAACATAAACCACTACGTCACTTTCCGTTAAGACAACTTCCCATCATGTCCATACCACCCGGCCAATCGGACGGACTCCCACCAGAGGAACGGCCCTCGACAGGATACACAAGAGAAGAAGCACTATGGAGAATTCGCACGGACATGGAGGGAGTGCATCGGCACCTGGTTCATTTACACGCCGTCACGCTTTCCTATATTGCACCGCTCGGGGCTGCCAGTGCCGACCAGATTCCCGACATGGGAGTGGCAGACGTGCTCGATACCTGCAACAAGTCGGTGGCTGTCTATGTCCCGTTCCCATTGCGCCCTCACTGCAGAGCAATTCATTACGTTGTCGACAATTACCTGTATCGCCGGTGGTTCCGCCCGTATCAAAGCGAAATCGAGCTGGGACGCTTCCTCTGCAAGACTATCACACCAACGGATCTGCCAGACGAACCTTCACCTTCAGAGGCAACAGTTAGCAGTTTAATCTCATTAAATGGGGCCATATGTGCAAAGGTGAAGGCACACCAGCGCGCTTATGACGAGCTAGTCGCTACGGGCCAAGAAATACCAGGATGGAGGTCTCAAGCATTCAGCAACCACAGATCATTCATTCTTCAGCCATTGTTTCAAGCCCTTCTCATCATCGTCTGTGTCCAAAGCTACACCTCTGAGGACTCTAAGACTATTGGCAGCATTCCGGCGCTTTTGGTACGCACCGGTGTCGAAGAAGGTCTCAGTGCACCCATCACGTTTGAGGGAATTGCCGGGACGGAGGACTCGTCTTCGAAATTTTACATCAAGACGACGCTCAAGACGGCAGTTGACTTGGTCATGAGCTTGGAGGCTAGGGAAGCTGCCACGTTTGGTCTCCAGCCTAGTCCCGAAGTTGCGTTTGAGGAAGATAAAAGAGCCAGCCAAGGAGGATTAGTGCGATATCGAGAGGATCTAGGAGATGATCCAGTACTAGGTCCCAGCTCCAAGTTTGTTGACGGCAGTAAATATATAGGATGGGGTGGTTTTGGCAGGCAGTTCGATAAAATGCAGGGCTTAATTGAAGAACGGGAGCTGAGGCGGCAAAAGCCGTCATAGCGAATATAGTATAGAATAAATAGAAGAATGGTTTACCATCCATCATCATATCTTACCAAGAACAGTCGCCACTCAAGCGGTGCTTTTATTCAGAGTAGTGCCCAGAGTACAAGGCGTGACGCTTGACGAGAAGGAGCATGGCAGGACCACCTAATATCTTGGTAGAGACTACCTACTATGCTGGCAGATATAGACTCAACTAAATGAAGAAGGAGCACCCGGCCCAAGTTCCAAGTTCCAAGTTCCGTCACGCAGGCGGCCAACGCCAATCTCAACGACAGTTCTCTTCCGCACACGTACGGATAGCCTCCTCGCGCCATTCTATCACAGTGTCCAGCGACAACGAGCGTTAGTCCCCCGTCCAGCCTGCGACTTTGTACACTTTTTACACTTTGTCTCGTCAATGTCGTCTTCGACTCTGTTGCTGCAGTACCCAGACCTAGTGTCTAAGGGCAGGACACTACACGCGCAGATGGTGCGTGCGATCCAGCAGCAAGGCTATACTACCCGACAGTTGCCTCGAATCGAGCCAGGCTACGCTATAGAACTCGACCAGCCAGGGGAGCCATTCATCTTTGCGGAGCCGAAGAGAGCCCTTGCCGAAGCAGGACTTCCGACTGGGATAGAGTAGTGAAAGAGAAAAGAGATTAGATGTTTATAAAAAAGCTCGAGTTGAAACTGGGTTTTAATAGTTATCGCATTATAGAAGCTGGCTAGAAAGAAAGATATCCCTGGTAAATTAGTAATAATCTACTTGCGGGTTCCGGGACCTCTGGGGCCCGGATTTTAAGCTTGAGGCCTAAATCAACAGGACGTGTAAGGTGTGCATTTCGGTGGTATGAGCGTGTAGGCGTGAGAGCGATGTATATGGTGATTTGGAATCTGCGCACACGGCCTGAGACTAGCTAGTGAGTCTCGTGCTTGGCAGGTTTTCAAGCTTAACGACATAAGGAATGTCAACAAAACTCAGGCCGAGGCAAGCGGATCAGGAGGTCGGCCCCATTGTGTGAACAAGCAAGCTATTGTAATCTGAGGTCAATCGGTCTATCCGTTCAAGCAATTCCGACTTTCCGTCGCCCGCATCTATGTCCACTGCTTTCATGACGAAGCTCGCCTGCTTCTAAGTAAAATTATACCATAATTTTACAAATGGGTATTGAAGATAATTTGTTCAGTTTCTTGTCTTGGATGGATCCACGGCGGTCCTACCCTAGAACCACTATACTAACAAGAAGAGCCGCCATCATAGTTGTGCGGAGACCCAAGCCTGTCCCTGGAGCGGCGGACTCGCCAATCGACTGCCCAGAAGGAACCGCAGTAGCACCACTAGTCGTTGTCGCCATCACTTCACCAGCCGTTGTAGCTGTCACCTCGCTAGTCGTTGATGCGGAAGTGTCGGGAGGGCCATCGGGGCAGATAGTCCTATGATAAGACTTGACGCCTACAGAAACTTGTCAGCCGGGCTCTCTTTCTATGCCCGGATTTGGCATGGGGAGCATCAGTTTGGCATACTTTCGATGTCGACGCAGCCAGGGAGATACGAGTTTACGCACTCTAACTCGTCGAGAGCATATGAAACGAAACTGGTACAGCAAGCTGGGACATTCTGGTCCAGACACGTCGGATACCGCGTCTGGATGAAATCGCAAGTTTCAGAGAGGACCCTGGAAAACGCGGAGCCCTGTGATTGTGACGTGGTTAGCTGCAGTGCGTATCGGACACGAGTTTCGTTGGTGGGAGCAAACCTGGCCGCACAGCGTAGTTTCCATGGTGTCAATCGAGTAGGTGGGATTATAGTTTGAAGATGCAAAGGTTCACATGGGGTGAGTGTTGTGTCTTGTATAAATACCGAGGGGTGGGAGGCTGATTTGATCCAGGCAAGCTTAAACGCCTGGTGGACTTTATACTGAGTGACAGTCCCGCCCCGTAGGCTTGGCATTTCAGGGATGGTAGGGATGGCTTTTTTAGAGTTGGTGGCGTGGCTATTGGGCTCAGCTGCCATGGGACTCAGCTGCCTATGCAGAGACATGGCAATTAGGGCACTTTGTGTGCCGATGTCCATTATTCAGGGAATCCGATGCGCATACCGCTCGCTTCCGAAACATCATTAGTCCTGCGATGGCCCGGACTGAATCAAGAAGCGTAGGAGAGGCTTGAGAAACATCCGACCCGTCTTCCAGACGAGGTGCATGCCAGGACGCCCGATGACCACCATCTCCAGCAGTCGGTAGCCTCGACATTTTATCAGTTGTGGCGCGACTGAATGGTCAGCTCTGAATGGGTCATCCCTGGTTGGGTACAGGAATGCAATAGCACAGGTCTCCTTTCCCTTTTCTGAGACGACATGGGGGAGGGTTAACGTACACGTCTGGCGGAAAACCGCTGATGGCGTTTGCTAGGCAGCACAAGACCAGCCTAGAACGTCCGTGGCGGAGATGAACGGCTACCGCCCATTCGCACAAGCAAGCCCTCGCTAACCTCTTTCAGCGCTTCACATAATAAACGACTCAGCTCCCATACTTTGCTCATATTGGAGGCGGCGTGGAAGCCTCACGCTAAGGCTTACTCTTGGTTGCCTTAAACTCACCATCCTGCAAGGGAGGGGATACTGTTCGATGGAATTATGTATAAAGCATCAGACCAGGGGGTTACGTGAGGACATCTGGGGCAAGGCTGATAAGTTGCTAAACCTTTGCTATATAATGCCTGGTGATAGTGTAACGGTCGTGCACTCAAGCTAGCATGTACAGAGTATAGGGTAGGTCGAGGTCCAGAAACTGGGCTTTTGCAAGTTTTTTTTCCATATTCTTGAGTTGGAGATCTTACGGCAGGCATCAGAAGGAATTCCACCGCAACACTACCCTTGATCAGCATGCACTCAGGAATAACACATTCTTACTCACCGTGATTTTCATCTTGCAGCATCTAATGCACACCCCTCGCCTCCTAGCGTTTTTCTGACTTTGGATTTGCTCTGCTGTAAGGGGTTTGCATCTCCCTCCTCTGCGTGGAGGAAGTAGGGGGACGTTGGTGGGAAGGATGCGCCGAGATATTGGTGGGGGTGCTGTCTCTATAGGTTGAAAGATTGAGGCGAGTACCTTCTAATAATGGGGGGTAAATTGTCGGGGGCTTACCTTCTAGTCGTTCTGTGCTAGGAATTCGATGCACTCGGCCCATGCTTGGCATCTTGTCGTGCTGTTGCTGCAATAGACATCCAGCAGTTGTGTCCATTGCCAAGGCATAATCACACTACTCGTCATTTGACAGAGCTGCAAAAAACGTATAGCATTAATGTTGTCAGAACTGATCCATATGACGGTACATAGAAGCCAGGCTAGCAGAAATGCTAGCCTTATCACTTGAACTCTCTGCTTGTTGTGCATTTACTCCACCATTCAGAAGCTGCTGCCATGGTGGACATGGGAATGCATCGAGATTCGGAGAGGGCTGTGGGTCTAAAGAGACGGATGTTGAAGCCAAAAAGAGTCTGAGTTTTCTATAGGTCATTTAGTGTCGAGGGGATGATCTCGAGACAAAGTTTCAAGTACGTACCGATTATCGGAAAGGGGACGGGCTGGTCGGTGCCATATGGCAGGCATGGGGTAGATCCTGAAGTGTTGGACGACTGGGAAAGAGATGGATGCAGCTGATGAAGATCAAATGTTGGGGTAGGTTCAAAAGATGCTGTTGAAGCAGATGGATTGTCGTGGGCATGAAACATGCTAGGAGCAGGGCTCCCAGTTTGGGGGGGAGGACAGAAGTCTTGATGACTTTGGATGAAAGTTAGCTGGCCAGGATTGGAGATGCTGCTATTGACTACCCGCAAATTAGTTGCACCGGGGCCGTAACCGTAATCCGATCGACCAGGCATGCTCCAGGTCTCAGTGTCACTGATAAAACCTAATGAACCAGATCAGCATACATAAGGTTAAATAGGTCTGGGTGCTTGCGATCATACCTGAATTAGTAGAAGCTACGGGCTCGGCTAAAGTGGAGGGCTGAATGGCCCATGAGAGTACATCATCTTGACGAGTCTCTGGCAAGATGGCTCCAAATGGATCCAAATTGGTGCGGGCCGAGCATCCTGTTCGGGGCTTCCAATCAAAGGAGAGGATAGACTGGTGAAGTTCGGATCAATAAAGAGACCCGGCACCAGCTCGAGGTACTCATCATCATGAGAAGTACGAACTCCATCTGGAGGAGTAGGAACTTCATCTTGAGAATAATATGTTGGGGAGTTCATTGAGGGAGGAGAGTTGGGTGATTTAGTGAATGGAATTCTATGTGGGCGTGCTGCTATTTATCATTGGAGAGAGCCTGAGCATCATGAGCGGTACTGAGTACTGAGTACAACATGCCAAGCAAGGAAACCTCTTTGTCCAATCAAAGCTAACATCGGTAAGAGGAAATGCCCTCGCCACAGCCAATATGATAAAACATCGGTGGCAGGTTAACAAGTTCTGACCATTAAAACGATAAATCGGTGACAGGGTTCTTTGAATCTGCTATACTAATCTAATTTAGTTAGTGTTTCTTACCAGTTAACGTACTATGTCAGATATGTGCAATACAGGAGAGAGGCAAACCGGTCGCGGTTTGCGCAACAGAGCCTTGAGGAACGAAGCTTGATGTTGGAGATAGAATCTGCCCGTTATTAATCCCGATCGCTAAGGTGCAATGTCGCCGTCCCCAGCGGAGAGGCTAAAATTGCAGTGCCCTGGGCGCAAACTCGCTTGTTGATGTCGGAGAGCGTCTGGAGGCCCAGCATGCTCACCTAGTCAATGATGAGCAGTCACTTTTCTCTCCATCTTTTTCGAGCATCACCGTCCACGTAGGTTACCGTGCTGCCATCGTCAGCATTGCTGCCGGATGCGTTGGGTTGCACCCCACAGGAGAAGTGAATAGTCACGTCTCAAGATCATCTGCGAAGTCGGGGATATCTGCGTGGGCTTCATCGTCAAACTGTTCAGAGAAGCGCCCTGCATCGGTCATCAGGTAGGATATGTTGTCGTAAACCAAATTGCCGGTATACCGTATCTAATAATTAATGATTTGATCTTTCTGCGTATAGCCAGCCGCGACTCCTGCGACATGGCCTGCTTATAGCCAAAATATGAGACGTATCGGAGGAGCTTTTTAATATCTTCATTTTAGGTACTCTCCCTAGCCTCTAATTCCTTTTGCACTTCTGCTAGCCTCTCAAGCGTTAGCGGCTAAATGATTCTCTTAACCTCAGAGAGGTCATTCTATCGCACGCTTACTATACTTACTCCTCTATTCCTAGACCGAACCTCTATATTAAATACTAAGAATAGACTGTTTTTCTATAGGCCTGATTCTATTTCCTCCTTATATTATGGCTTACCGAACCTGAATGGGAATAGTGTTGGGAATGCTTTTGCAAGATGCCAGGGGCTGGTCTCTGTAGCTTGTGCTAGGATATATGGATGTCCTCTAGAGACTGCAAAAGCAAGTATAGCAATACTTTAATAACCAATTCATACATATTATTTAGAAATACAGTTATATGGCCCTTTACATACTGTGTATATGCTATGCTCTGTTTAGTGCTTTTTATCGCTTTAAATTTTATAATAAAGCCGAAGTGAGTACTGAGTTCAATCAGCCTCTCCTCGACTAATGTTAAGCCTTTGAGAGCATCGGAACACATGTGCTCATAACCAAGTGCTTGATGCAAGTTCCCACCTCGGGCCGTATTGCCTTCGGATTGGAGATTGTCCGTCGCCACATAATTCAAATTGTGTGAGTGACAGAATTTTGCTGTCACTGGTGACAAAGTCGTGTGTCACTCAGGCACTATGGATGGTCCGTGCACGGTACCTCTCTCCCCTCAACGCGTCGCGTTCACGAGTAACTAGACAACTTACGCGTCTGTACAGTTTACTACTGCTACTACGGCTTGCTTACCTTAGTCTCTCGCCTCTTTTTGTGCGAGTCGTCGCATCGCTACCACATCTGAATGTTCATACGTACCATCGCTGATCCGACTTCTTTTCTTCTGCGCACACACTCCGCACTTGCGAGGCAAACTCTAGTGCTGCCGCGACTGCTGCACCTTCGCGACTCAATCTTGTCCACAAATAATTTGACCAACCCCGCCAGCGGGTGCCATGATGGGCTCGACGCCAGTCCTTGACAGCGACTACGTTTCGGTGACGTCACGGAGACCTGGGCAGCGGCGCGCGAGGATCGGATTCATCCACCAGCACTCATGGCAGCAGCAAGATGCCGTGGCCACGACAAACATTGCTCTCAATGCCATGGACAAGGAGGGCGCAGACCAGCAGCAGCACCACCATGGGGAGGCCGACGTGCCGCCAACGACTCGGAATACTACACTACTCACTGCCGTCAAGGTCGAGGTCGAGGATACGGCTCAGGTTCAGGTTCAGCACAAGGTCGGCGGCAACGGCCACGACGACGACAAATCCCCCCTCGCTGCTGTAGATAGACACAATGACAACGACGACGACAACACCACCGTCGACGACCCCAACGAGCCACCTTCATCCCTAGGCAAGCGCAAGGTCAGCCAAAACATTTCTCCATGCAGTCACTGACTACATTTCTTTCTTTCTCCATGACTGCATGTTTCCAGTCAGTCGACCAACCAGTTAACTGACTTGTTTTGCCCCAGCTCAAACGCTTTCTCAGTGACCTCATCGACCAGTCGCCGCGGCCCACCGACGGCGCAAACCTCGCCTCGTTTGTCCAGTCCAGGCTCCGAGAGCTGCAGGACAAGGAAACCCAATCTCGCGTCCTCGACAAGCTTCCGCCCCAGATGCCCAAGATCCGAGCTGCCAACCAGATCGCGCAAATGCACCGCCACAACAAGAACCGCTCGCTGCTTCGTCGAGAGGCCCACCTGCGATTCCTAGACGAGGCATGGGGAGGGCGCCAGAGCTGGGCACCGCCAGATCGCCTACGGAACACCGACACGCTGGGCATCAATCACATTACGGCTATCGTCAGCCTCACCAGGGCGGCTCAACAGGGGTCCGTAGCGCTCGCTGACCTCTGGCGCCCTGGAGGGGAGCTGTACGAGGCGGCTTGCGAAGGCCACGACGGACGCTTGACAAAGGCCAAGGCGGTGCAGGCTTACAATGCCGTCAAGGCGCGCATCGGTACGGCTCAAGCTGTTGATGACTCGCCGGGTGGTCCTTGGTTGCCCCCCTCGGAGAATGAAGACAACAACTCTGTCGACGCTTCGCCCGATGCCTCCTCTGAGCTGCCTTCCCCCGAGGTTGGCCGTCACTATTCTCCCTCACCTTTCTGTCAGGACTTGGCCGGCCTACTCGATGACGACGACGACGATGACAACATCTCGGAGCGATGCGAAATTGCTTCTCTCGCCCATTCAGAGGGCTTGCCTGTATATCTGGACTTTGATGGTATGTAATATCACCATGGCTATCCTTGCTCATCCCCCAGTGCAACCTGAGAACCATTGGTACCTGGCCGGCCTGCTGACATGCCATGCCCTACCCAGCAACGGGCAACGACGTCGGCCGTCTCCATGTACTCGAGACCCAGACTCTGGTGCCTCCTCTTTTGCCTTGCGCTTCGCATACGACTACCCAAAACATGCCCGCCATCAGCAAAGCCCAACAACAGTTGTCCGACAACATGCGACTTACCGACGACGTGCTTGAGCTCCTTGCCAGGTGCGTCGCCCAATCGAGCCTCACGCCAGCAGCCACCATCCTCGATCCTCTTTGGTTCACGCCTGACCCAGAAGACAATCGCATGCGCACCCGTCTCCCACGCTCTGTAGGCCAAGAAGAAGATGTCTACATTCCCCTCCACCATTCATCGGGCTCCCCGCACTGGAGCCTCGCCGTTCTGAGCCAACGCAACGGAGTACTAGAGCACTATGACTCCCTGCGTTGCTCCCATCGCGACAATGCCGTCAAGGAAAGCTTCCAGATCTTATAGCATGAGCTGAAGCCAGCCGGCGCCGAGTTTCATTTTCGGGCCATGGTAAGTAGTCGCCCGTCTCGTCTCGTCTCGTCTCGTCTCATCTTGTCTCATCTCTTCCTCGATCTGGATAAATGCTGATAGCAACGTACAGCCTCATTGTCCTCAACAGGCCGATGGCGTCAACTGCGGGGTGTTTGTCTTGTCCACCCTCTCCCACCTCCTCAATAAGAGGGCAGTTCCCAGCACGCTCGACCCGACGGATGAAAGGCGCAGGCTGGCTACGTTGCTATCCTCGATTGACACCCGCAACCACGGCAGCCTTAATACGCATACCAAAGACCCCATCCCAATGGTCGTCGCCTTAGATGGAGCAGCGTCGGATGTTGCAAAGGAGGACACCATTGTTGTCCCCGAGAACCGGCAGCGGCAGGTAACTACTGCAACCGTACAGGCGAAAGAAGTTGGGCTTCACACAGCACAGGATGGAGACATGACACGGCATCACGCCACCGGCCCGGACGTCAATGTCTCGACGCTGATAAGCAGCGTGGATGGTTGGATGCAGCGGCATCTCCCGGAGCCAAACCTCGACAGTCGCCTCGATGAAGCATGCCGCAGGGAAGCCAGTCTCGATGCGCAGCTCGCCGCGTTCGAGGGCCGCGGCCGCGTGCTCGACTCACTGGCAAGGGCCATGGATGACGTTGGGGCGGTTCAGGCCGAGGTGGAGGCAGAGGCAGCGAGCAAGGGATCGCAGCCCATCTGGGCGAGCGAGATTGAGTCGAAGCAATGGCTGGAACACGTGCGGCATCTCCAGGCTCTGATCGATCTAGGACAGCAGCAGTTCCCGCGGCACCGCATCGGCGAACGCACCGCTGAGGACACGCGGCGGGAGATGGACGAGATTCGCCGGGACGTGGCCGAGATGCGGAGGCGGAAGAGGCAGGCCGAGTCTTTGGGCAACTTGAAGCGGGCTTTGGAGCAGGCCAAGGAGGCGTTTGATGTTTGATTTGATCCTCGAGGGTATCGAGATAGTTTACATCAACACAGAGGTTTGGCCAAGTTGAGTTGTGCAGTGGGTGGTTCATGTCGGATGTTTTGGTTCACCACATGCTCCAACGTGTCTGTCGCCAGTATTCTATCCTCTGAATATGCTTCAATTTCCGACGGGCGAGCGATTCATCGTGGCTAGGCGTCCGTGGCATCGTTTGCCATGTGATATGATGCACATGTCGGATCCGCCGACCTGCCGCCTGGACTGCATTCCACGATGGACCGTGGAATACGCTTTAGATCAGAGATGATCGTCTTTGCAACTTGCCCGAGCATATTTCTCCAACTGACTGACTGACCCACTGGCTGGCGGTGTGCTTGTATCTGCCGTTGAGCCATTCACAACCAATTCGCACTGCAAGTAGAACTCGGGCATAGACGTAAGTATTCAGTTAATTATGAGTAGAGGGCAGGTATGGACTGGAGGCTGGTTCTCGATAGGTACCAGGAAGGGCTTTTCTCAACCCGTCACTCATTTTCGGGCCTGACCAAGACCAAAAATCATTTCATTGTCTCCAGAGTAAACAATCCGAGATGTACGCTTGTTCTCCTTCGTGAGCTGGCGAGTCCGTACTAGCAATGAGCACACGGACTTCGATCTGGGAGCGCATTGAGATGTACTCCAAACGAGCCTTGACATACGATTCTGACGCGCGAAACGGTATCAAGGCAACATTGAACTCGCTCAACGAGGACACAGAAGAGCCGGTGGCTAACACATGGGGCATTCTATCCCATTGCGACTATTCCCAAGACGGTCAGATTGCACATCTGGGCCAGCGATCATGCCGCCGGTAGATCGATATCCCAGACCAGACACGACCGACGCAGTGTTCGAGTCACTTCTGGCGTCCACGCTTCGAGCCTGGACTCAGTCAAGACATTGAAAGCTCGCTGTTCAGCCAAGTTCTCCAAGACCTCCTCACAAGTACGGCCAGATACAGCTAGAATAACTATACCCTCTGCCGACTGCTTCAAATCTAAGATGGCATCGACCTTGAGGAAGCAATACGCTCACCAAGAAGAGTATTCGTATCCAAGAATTTTGAGGCTACGCTAGGGGATCCCAAGGCGGCCGCAATGGAATCCATTGACTCGGCCTTGAGACAACCCAATAGCTACCTATCGTCGATGACAAAGAGCAAGAAGCGACTGCGATGGCCTGTCCCAATAGATTGTTTGAGAACCTGGACGGCCATCCATGTTGGGCTGGAAGAGCAGCCTCAGGGTCGAATGCGGTCTGCTGACCTTGCGTGTGAGGAAGCTAGGTTGGGAATCATCTTGGTCGGTATCGACAACGGCAATGGTGAACTGGAACTACGCTTGGCTTTGAGAAGTTGAGACGTTCATTCCGTCAACGTAGCGAGGGTGGAGTCGGCTTGGAGATCTTCTCAGGTGCTTGTCCAGGTGCTAGCTGTAGTGAGAAGGGTGGCGAACCAGTTGGGCGAGTCAACGCTTGTCCAACAAGCACTAAGGATCTCTTTCTCGGATTCCATCTTCACGAGGAGGCGCCTATTACCAGAAGTGATGAAGGGAAGCCTTTCCTCGGCCATTGTGTGGACTAGGAGAGTTAAGAATGTGTTAGGAAAAGGGTGAAGCAGTCGTGGGAAGAGGGTCTGGAAAAGATAGGCTTGATCTGGATTAGACGGCTATGTTCTACTTGGCTTAGACTCTCTTTGGTGGAGAGACAAGTATTATCTCTAACAGGATTCGTTTCATATACACATAGTGCCGAGAGACTTTATTGAAACTGTTACCAGCAGCCAAAACGTTGACGTCGCTTAGGGAGACCTTAGTGAAACTGTACCTCGGTAGGTACTTAGGCACTAGCCAAAACGTTGGCATTTGGATGGAGTTCTTGTCAAATCATTGTCACCAGCTATAAAAAAAATAAAAAAAAGAGACGTGTATTAAACTTGAAAGAAACGGAACGGTTAGATAGATAGATGCTCTCTCTCACTCTCTCGCGAGAGAGAGAGAGAGAAAGCCAGACACCTACGTGATGTTGTTGTTCCGTCGATGTCCTCGCCGCGTCTTCTTGCCCGCCCCCTTGCCTCCTTGCCCTCAGCCTGAGTCCCCCCGCTGCCCTCTGCTCGACTCTCCTCGGTCCTCCCGAACAGAGACTTCTTGCTGCTGGCTAGAGTCTCCTTGCCATCGACCACCAGATCCTCCCTGCCCTCGACGCTGGAGAAGAGCAATCCTGACACGTAGCCGTGTGGCCTCGGCCTCAAACTTGGCCGCCTCGGTGATGGAGCGATTCCATCCTTGGAGGGCGCGGTGGTGGTCCGTTGAGCTTGAAACCTGCGAAACTCGTTCCAGTCCCGAAAGGTAGCCAACGAGTCCCTATCCTCAAAGACGGCATACGAGTCGTTGTCCCGGCCGCTGTCCCACAACCTCTTGGTCCTCTGCTTCATCTGGTTCTGATTCGACTTGCCCCCATAGCCTCTACAGCGACGGTTGCCATTGCTGTCCTTTAAGGGCTCTTCTTCTCTTTAGCCGTCATTCCCAACCTACTTTTGAGCCCGCTGGGTTCAGTACCCTAACCTTCCTTCTTCAGTCGCCTGGGCTTTGCGGCCGACCAGAAACTTGATCGCCATGGCTTCCAAAGCTTGGGATGAGACTCCCACTGCCGATGCGAGTCTAAACCACACACACTCTCTCTCTCGCAACGAGAAGAGGCTCCCTCTCTAACTGGTCCCCCGCGTAGACATTCAACAGCAAGTCGGTCAATGACGGCATCGCGACCAAAATCACGTTTACGCCCCGCCAACAGCTCCTCATGTAGGCACACATCGCTCGCCACGCCCTCGTCCTAGGCACGCACTATTCCCGCCTCGACGAGCTCGAAGCAGCCATGGCGCTCGAAGTGCTCCAAACGCCTGCCAAGAACCAAGTCGTCCAGTCTCTTGTGGGAAGCCTCCGAGATAAGTGCAGGGAGCTGAGGGACAAGGGGATCTGCCAAAGGCTAGAGGCGTGCCCGAGTGGTGTCACGGGAGCCGCAGTACTACAGTATGAGCCTTGGGTTCGACGGTGGGGAGAGCTAGGCTGGAACGACGATCGATCCAAGCCAATACAACAACAATAACAACAAGATTCCCTGGGTAAAGAGAAAAGAGATGAGAAAGAGGAAAGGAGAAGGCAGATCGATAAGCTCAGTCAACTGCCTGCCATCAACCGTACGTCCTTTGTGACTCCAGCGAACCAAAGGCCCATCACCACAGACGAGGAGTCCATCATGGATCATCAAGAGCCTATCATCAGCCAACAGTCTATCGTCGACCGACAGTCTGTCATTGACCAAAATGTTGTCATGCACCATGAGCCTGACATGATGGACCAGCAGAGGCTTACGGCCGATTCCAGCAACAACAACATTTTCTCTCCCACGCACTTCAGTTCCCCAAACGTCTCTCAAGTCGGCAGGGCTGATGTCACCTCCACCATCACCAGCGACTTTCTGGATCGAATGGACATCGATATTCGTCAGGACATGGCATCTCCGGCATTCGTTTCAAGCCACTGTACAAGAGACCCCATCATGCCAGGTGCCCTGCTGCTGCACCACCAATACGACGGGCCATTTCACCCAGATCCTCTCCAGCATCAACAACCACCTGACACGCAGGCTCGACTCGAAGCTGAGCTCCAGTCTCGGGCGGCTCTTGAGCAAGAACAAGAGGCGACTTGTGCCAGAGCCGTACTGGAAGCAGAAAGGCAACAGCGGGCTCAGAAGTTGGACGAAGCCCGTCGCCTCCAGCAAGCCCAGGCAGAAGAAGGAGAAGAGGTCCCGCCGCAGCAGTCGCAGCAAATGCAGATGGCCGAGGACGGGGTCGAGGCTTGAGAGGCCAAGAAGCAGCACGAGGGCCGTCCCACGATCCCCATCGTTCTGTCATCAGATCCGGGCTCCAGCGACGTCTTTTCTTTGCTTGAAGAGCAGTCTACTTAGTTCGACTTGGACCCAGCGGGAAGCGGTGCTGGCACGAGAGAGACGACAGCTGACAGTGTGCCGAAAACGGGTCTCGATGAGACTCGTGCGTCTCAGGGTGAAGTTGGCCGAACTGAGATGCTAGCGAGCAGCGTTCTCAAGGTGGCCAGCAGGGGCCGAAGTTCATCTCGATTTGCAACACAAAGACCCGCCTCCTCGGATCTTGCAAAGGCCTCTCCACCACCTTCGCCTTCACGGCCACCAGATGTCTACAAACCTTGTCAGCCTTCAGAGGCCGCTCGGCCTCCACAGCCTCTAAAGGCTCCCAAGACTCCTCGGCCCCCTGAGCCTCCAACAATGGCTCAAGTTAGAGCAAGCCTGGCCAGTCCAATCCCAACAACCCCGTCGAGTCGCGGCACGATGCCGAGGGCGTCAAGCAACCCCAAGACTCCCTGCTGCCCTCCTAAGCCTTCAACTTCAACAATCGCTCACGCTGGAGCAAACCCTGCAACTCCGATTCCAACGAGTTTTACCGAAATACATGACGCCAACAAGGCCAAACAACCCAAAGACTCGGACCCTTCCGCCGTCTCGGCCCTCCGAGCCTTCCCAGCCTTCAGTGATAGCTCAGTTAGCAACTCTAGATCCAACGAGCTCGCCGTGCTGCACGACGCAACGGCTCAAAATAACTCCAAGACGCCGACCCCTCCTATGACGCCTTCAGCAATGCATGGCGAGGAAGAGGAAGAGGACATGAGAATGCCCATGGTCGCAGAAACGTCAACGTCAACCGTGTCTTATCGTTCAATGACAAGCTCTCGTGCCAACAACGCCCGAGCCACCGCCTCTCGACCCCCCAGCGAGGCCGACATCGAATCCTTTCTCCAGCATGCCCTCCGCACCAGAGGCTTGACTATGCAGCTGTGGAAAATTGAGGCGAGAAATTTGGACGTGGGAATCTATGAGGCGAACAATGCGGTGGCGGATGGTGCGAAGAGTCTCATCATGACTGACACGGCGGCGAGCAGCGAGTTCAAAGCGCTCAAACACCACCATCGACTAGCCTTGGAAGCCATGGTGCAGACTAAGGACGGGATCAATAAATGGTTGGGAAAGGAGCTCGGATGGGCAACGCAGTCCGACGGATTGAGCGTCACTGCTCGGCTACTTGGGTGAAGAGACGAGTGGTGATGATGGATGATGTGGGTGGTTGAAGTGTATGGTAGCTGAGGATGAAATCTCACATGAGTGGCCAATTGACGATTGCCTCATGATTTTTTACTTATTTGATCAGATTGCTGCCCATCACATGTGCGACAGGTACGGGCCTTGTGGATGGTTTGAGTGTTAATGCAGAGACGATGCCCCCCAGTAGAACGATAGTACGCGTTTGGGCCAATACATATTGCTTTACGTATGGAACATCTTGAAGACAGGGGATTCCTAGAGGTCTTTGGTAACTATGTCTAAAATGCCTAGCTTGCACTGCTCTGCTTCAACAACAAAGAAAATGTCTTGCCTGGAAACATGTTCTTCCACCACCTCCTCTCTCGGTGAGTCTCTCCTCTGTACCCCGGAGCCCTTGATCCAACTGCGACGTCAGTGACAAAGGATTTTGTCATCTCACTACATTACTACGTCTTTGCGACAACAGGGCGTGACTGCGAAAAGCCCAACGACTTGAAGAAGTTCAAGTGTCTTTGCCTCTCCTCCTGCTACAATGTCTCCTTCGCGAAAGCACAACTCGCGAGCAGGAGTCGCGGCCCTGTGGCCAGGAAAGACAGATGAAAAGGCCTTTGTCAGTTTCCCCCCTGTTCCAGTTTTCGTCGTCTGACCAACTTATCATGACCTGGTCTACAACATCATTGAGGAAGAACCCTCAGGGCTGCAAGTCTCCTTTACGGCGAGATAATTCGGCCAAGACGTCTCCTGCTATGACGCCGCTTCAGGATGCACTCTCATACCCCGTCATCATCTCGCTGGATGCGCCCTCATTTCCCGCATCGACGACCCATGAGCCTCCAGTTTCCTGGCTCCCGGGTAAAGGCTATGGACTAGCTTTCAATCAGCTCGTGTCTAGTAACCGACGACATCATCGAGTTTCTACAAAAGGTCAAACTGGCTGCATTAATATGATTTGTCGTCCTTATCTCCTTGGCAGCTGTTATGATTGTGGCGCTCTCACCCCTACGGAGAGTACGGATCACCATAGACGGGCGTTGAGTGATGTCTTCTGATGGTTGTCACATATAGACACATGACATAGAAATGAAAGCAATCGCCCGCAGCAAGAATGACCAAGGAAATACGTGACTGCTGCGGTTTTATTTCTTCTACCTGTATTTAACTCATCATGACGGACGACGAAAGACTTGGGAAGCGAGTTAAGATGGTGGTAGCAGAGCATCTCGCCCATTTGCCCCCTGGGAGAGCAGGTCACTCCCATCATGACTGGGGATTGGAGAACTTCCCGCTAGGTACGTATGCCAAAGCTCTCGAGTTCATCTGGCAGAGTATGGGTCGGTAAATCCATGCCACTGGAGCAGCACGAATCCACAGAAAAGGGAGTGATGATGTGAGCACCAGCGCCGCGACATGTGGGGGGTGTATGGCAGGATGATGCATCATTTTGGACATTGGGTTAACCGTTTACCTCATTCTCACGTCTGAAATCCCACCACCATGCCGCCTGTACTTAAAAGGATCGTGTCTTACTATCAAAGTGGACTGATATAATGAGCGTGACGAGGTTGCTGCTTTCGGCACAGATACGGGCTGAGAAACATTCGTGACTCGGAATGCGCGTCGAGGTCGTCCCATTTTGAGTCATCCATCAGTTCCTTCGTCCTAGCCCTTTTTTCTAGTCTGCTGTTTCGATTTCTTCTAACGCGCTGTTTTTCTGACCTATCTTATCTTTCTGCTTGATTCCATCTGATCAGTATTGCCTTTTCATCAGACTGCTAGATCCACCAGTCCTGTAGTAGGTAATTATGTTCTCCTGTCTCGCGTGCCCCAGGACACATCGTGATATTGTATGAGCATGCACCTCGACAATGGTTCAAGGACGAAGAGAGTTGATTTTCGACAATTTTCCGAGTACTCTGTATGCCACATGCACTTGTGACATCTCCAAGATCGTTCAAGCCACCTAACTGACTAGCTCTCCAAAAGTGCTCAGCAGGAGGAAGTTAATTATTGCCGGCACGTCATGTTGCTGATGTAGCCCTGCGACAGGGGTGAGAGGAAGTTTGCCTCAATGATCAAGATGCTTTTCGAAAGAGACCAGACAAAGAAGCGGCATGTGTAAAGGCCTCCTCACATTGAAGATACAGATGGTTCCTTGATTTAGGAGGCCCAAGTTGGTATGTCCGAGGATAAGTCGGGCCGTGAGTCATGGTAGTCTCATTTCAAAGTGTGTGCGTCAATAAACCGCCTTGGGGCAGTTTACGGTTGCTGGGAATATGGTTTTTTAAATAAATCCAACGCGATACCCTTTCAGACACCTCTAGGGTAGGAGAAAGAACTCAGCGCGCAGGGCAATAGTACTGTGCTGCCTTCATAAAGGAGTAAGAGTAAGATGTGCCTTTGTTAGAGAGGATGCCGTGTTTTACTAAGTGAGTTCAATTAGCCGCATTGTAACGATGACGAAATAGAGGTGGGTGTGGGAGCACTGGGTCCAAGTGCAAGTTTGTCAAAATACTGCAATCTTTTTGTCACCTTGGCCGCAGCCCGCTTCAATAGGGACGGAACATCACTTTGGCGGATGTGCTTATCGACTTGAGCTTTTCATCTATGCAGATGAAAAGCTTGATATTTGGCAACTGTGGGAGCATCGGGTTTTGATGCTTTATTGCGGAAATATTGCGTTTTCTTTTTGTTACTGGTCGTAGCCCACCTTTGGAGGCAGAGCATAGCACTTTCATAGTATCAGACATATCAGGCCAGCCTCGTTGATCATTAACGTTATAGACTAGAGGACACATTAATGCTAATAAGCCTTGCCGTAAAAGTCATTGTCAAGAGACGTCTCGTTAGAAAGTGTGTAATTATCACGTCTATTCGGCATCCCGTGGTTAACTTATTTTAACAGCCGCTCTTCATCCTATTCGTCATCTGTTTTTTGGGCTCCTATAACACCAGCTCCTCATCACTCATCTCTCGTCGCCAACATTGTCAGGCTCATCAAGAACGTCCGTGTCGAGCTGGGGACAGAGACTCCAGGCCGTGCTCGTACTCCGAGCCATTCGTTCTGTCTTCGATCAGCACACCTGTCATTTTATTTCAATTTTAGCCTTTCTACAAAACTAGGTATCTCTATGCCAGAAGCAAATCGCTCTCAATGGAGCCGACAGCTATAACCTGGGAACCAGGGGCCGCCTTCACAGTGGTCTTCTCAACGATATTTTAGCACACTCCCATTTGCTTCACCAGATCTACTAGATGGGTCTGCATAGCATTCGCAACCAGCCTCGAGATGAATCAAACTCACTTCATTGCCAATTTAGTACAGAAAGATATGCAAGGGTCCAAATGGTGGGCGAAGGTCTTCCTGGGGTCATCTCTCCTCGACTAGTACGAAATACTACGACCGGCCGGATCTCTAGGTTCTAGAGCAGTCGCCTACACCGCTACCCCACATAGCACGCAGTGGGGAATCCAAGTCAATTCACTTGTAGCACACAATGTGACCCGATTTGTCTGTAGTTAAAGACGAAAGGATAACGCATGGGGTGGTTCGATTCGTGGTGCTAGCAGGGCTATGACAAAACTCGGCGACGAAACAGTAGGGTTGATGTCGCATGCTGAAAGCTATTCAGCTTGCGCTCTCAGGAACATGTTGCGCTTCCCCCTTTCCAACTCCAAACCTTTCATATCCTTGTGGATGAGCCCGGCTGGAAAGCTATCTGGGCGCAAGGTCAAGTAGATCTGAGCCAGAACTTCCACTGTCCAAAAAGACTCGACAGAAACTGGCGGGAGGTAGTGCTATTTCTGTAGCCGTGCAAGGCTTTTGCCACTGGTCTGGATACGATGGGTCACATGTCGGATTCATGCCTTCATCTCCTATTAATCTTGCTTATCATAACACCAACACCAACACCAACACATGAAAATAAATGTATTAAAGCCCAAGTTGCGAGATAAATGGGTAATAAGCCACAACTAGTGAACAAGAGGAGGGGCATGAAAAGGTTTAACTCGATGCCTCTCTCTAAGTAGCAGGGGTTTCCAGTTCAGCCACGGCCTCTCCCACCTTGGTGCGTACTCATCACGGCACCACCCACCCTGCGAGCCGGCGTAGAGCAGCGATGATAGCATAACATCCGTGCGAGGAGTCGGTGGAATCAATATGAATACTCTCCCAGATGATCTGCCATACACAGGTTAGCACACATATGGTGAAAGAGAGAGAGAAAAAAGGTGAGAAACCCTACCAGCTTATCATGGGTGCGCTAGGCAAAGTCAACACGCCAGTCAGCCCCATTCACAAAGATGAGAGGAAGCATAGGAAGGTTGTCGGGGTCGGCATGGGGCAAAGACTCGAGATGTCGAAAGTGAGCGCGCACCAAGGTCCCCCAAGCTGGGCGGGACCGGTAACTCGCCGCCAGTCGACTTTGGAATCTTAGTCTCGATGCTGATGGCCAGCGGCGTGTCTCTCTCATCGGTCAGCTGAACATGGGCCACTCGGTTGTTTTCGTTGCGGGCTTTGAATGTCTTGATGGCTGAGTAAAGCAATGAGACTTCTCGCGGCTGGAAAAATATGCCGTAGTCGATCCTTGCGTCAGAGATGAAAGGGTCGGGGTCACGGAGGCCCGCGTGTATTCGACATTGCGTTCTATTCATAAGAAACCAACTGTTAGCTCATTCTCAGTCTCAGCCTGTTGTTGTGCTAGGTTAGGTTGGGTTGGGGGGAAACGTACATGTTCTCATCTGAGACATCGTCATCTTTCTCACTCTCACTCTCGTAGAGGGCAACCTCGAGGAGCGGAGAATGAACGCTGTCATTCCAGGCCGACTCATTAGAGAGCCGGTCCTCGCACTCGGCCGTCCGACGACGAATCATGCGAAGCCGCCTGTAGATGTACTCGTCATTGGCTATAGCGCTTTGGTCTGTGGTGGGCGGCATGAACCAGCTGTCTAGAGGATTGGGGAAGCTCTCCTGCCTCGCGATTCGAGCCTTGCACACTCAACCGTCAGTCATTGAATGGATACTTATTTTCAAGAAGATTACATGCTACTACTCACCTTGATGATGTGAGGAATAGTAGGCCCATTGATTACATGTGCAAGGTCTCGCATGAGGGGCGTGATGTGAGCTATACCCGCCGTCATCCTCTTCCGCCGAAGCGGATATTGCTTTATATTGCGCAGCTCCAGTTCCCGCTTCCTGGGGCTCGAGGATCCAAACTCATCGGAATTGATTCAAGTCAATTTAGATCCGCTCTGGGAAGTTGCATAGCCTAGACTCGCGTCGGAGAGACTTGCTGCTCCTATAAGAGACCTCAATGTCAGTGGCAAGCCTGACACAGACCAGCATTCAAGTAGATCGAATCACTTTGACGCGGCGTGGCATCCGGATCTGGCACTGGACCCATCGTTGTCCTGGGCTTCTTGGGGCTTCCCGGGCGCGCCATGATTCCGATATTCATTGGGGTTGCCCTGCCCGATTTGACCTATCCAGCCCACGATGAACGTGGTTGTGGGATCAGCCACGGATTCCCCTTCAACATACCACATGAGCTAGAAACAGCTGAGAAGAGAGGGCTTTCGCAATGCCTTTGTGGCGCAGGGCGATAGATAGCTGGGGAGGTGTAGGCAGTATGACATGCCAAAGGGTACCATGGAATCGTGAATGTTTTCGTTTACGTGTTGGTGTTTTGTGGTGGGTGGGGCAAGTCGGACCAGGCATTGGGGCTGGGCAGCTGGCTACACTGCCATGCTTACATAATTCCAGTTGCGTGAGTGACAAAGTTTTGCTGTCACTGGTGACAGAATTTACATGTCACCCACGCTCTGGATAATGGTCCGTGCACAGAATTTACCTAATTAGGTAGCACTCACGTGCCCGAAATGTCTATATTCCGCCCCGCTTCGTCTCCTCATCACCTTTACGTCTAAGAGTCCGGACCTGGCCTTACTTATCAAGGCTCCACTAGATGCAACAGAAGATCATCTCTAGTACTCGCATCTCGATGCGACATATATCCTATAGAGTGCCGTAAGACTACACTTACGCTAGCAGCAGGGATTCGAACGAACTGGAAAGTGAAAAAGCTAAGGTACATGAGGTCCCACCTATTTTATATGGGAGCAGAAGTCATGACACATAAGGATCTACATCATAGTACAGTGATCTTCCCACAGCCATCTAGCTTTTTGAAGTCGCAAAGCGTACCGCTGATCTACCGGGCTTCTGTGGAGACTATGGATCAAGTGTAGTCTTACGGCACTCTATGGGATATATGCGGACGGCACCTGAAGATCGGTCATGTTTGCCACCGATATCGTAAAGAAGGCCTTCCTCAGATGCCCAGAAAGACGTGATAGTTATGCCACACATCCATCCACTCTGAGGTGCGAAGCCATCATTGGTAGCACTTCATCGGATCCCAGTGAAGCTTGCAAGTGCGTATTCGACATGACATGTTCTGTTACGAAATAAACAAGACATGTGAGCGGTACTTCTTCCATGTTCTAAGCGGAGGATGAGGCCACTGACGATTTGGAGGTCCTGTCTTGGACCAACTGGGAGGCGTGCTGGAAGAGGCTGGTCCATACAGGGCAACAACGAGGCCAATGGCGGCCAAGAGAATGGCCTTGCAACTGATACCAATTTGAGATGGGTCGGTGAAGGGGTCCATCAAGGGAAGTCCAGACGTCGAGGCTCTGCTTCTTGTTGCCCGTCGGCCCTATCTCGAATCCATCTTGATGTGTCCGAGCCCCGCTTTGGGCGAGGAGTTTGGCCATGACATTGAGCGTGTTTGGTCGGATCGACTTGGAGAGACACGAGTCTTTGGATGGAATGCAAGGTGAGAAGACAGGTGTCTGAAGTCGGGCAGAGAAAAAGAGGAGGGGTTGCTCAGACTTGAGTTGGCTGTCAAGTTACCTCCTTGTCAATATCTTCCAACTGTCCCCTGAGCTTCTCTCTGCCCGTATCTGAAAGCCTGGCCGCATACTACACACTACACATTGCACATTATACATTTCAGCTTCAGTTAGCCATAGGAAGCTACATGTGTGTTGACCACGCGTATCCAGGAGCCCTTCTCGGCTCCACTTCTGCTTTGTACACCACCCACTTAATATCTTGAGCCTCGCCCCTGGAGCACACAAGTAACCTTTCGACGGACCGCCCAGCTCTCCGCGGCCCACCAGCAGCGCCATTTGCAAACAGTCTAGGAGCTGTATTTTAGAATGCATATCATGCTAGTTCCTATCTTAGGGGTTGGCTAAGCTATGAGCCCGGAGCGGGTCAAATTTGCCTCCAGCAGCCTTGCTAGAGGATGCCTGCAGCGCGCTTCTTTTCTCAGGTACGGATGATCACTCGAGGAAGTAGAAATAGCAGGGATCAATCAGTCAGTCAGTTAGCCAGCCAGATAGGTCTACTGCAACAAGTTGGGTTGGATTAAGGGCCCGGTGGTTTGTTGATCAAGGGGCTGGAGATAATGTTGGATCGGTTAGTCAGCTAGAGGAATTGAAGGTCTGCCGGATCGAGGAGCCGCAAGTCTGCCGCAGGGAGGTCTGCTGCAAGAAGGTCAATTGAATCAAGGGCCTTAAGATCTGTTCGATCAATCAGTCAATTAGTTAGCCAGTTACTAATTCATTTAATCAATTAGTCATTCAGTCACTCAGTCACGCAGTCACTCAGTCTTTTAGTTAGTCATTTAGTTAGTAAATTAGTTAGTTTGTTATTCATTCATTTAGTCAGTCGTCCGTGGGATCGAGGGCTTGAATGTCTGCTAGAGCGTCTCCAGCAGCATAACCAAACCACTAACTATAATATATCTCTCGAAGCCTACTATATGATTTCTGACAAACTCCTGACCTGAATATACAAGAGACGGCTGAACATAAATGATTAAGAAGCGTAACCCTGTCAGTTCAGTGCTATGACTGAAGGTGGATGTTTTAATAACTTACATACTGCTGTTTCATTATTGCCTTAACAGGCAAGGTGAGGGAGGGGCTGCTTTAAATGTAATGTTCATATAGTTTACATCAACTCCCTTATCTAAGATCGACGACTTTGAGGCCAGCTGCTTGTATAGCTGCGAAAAAGGGGTGTCTAGAAGCAACTGCCCACGTGGTCGACTCTCGATCTATAGTAGATCAAGAGCTGGACCATGGTCCCACTACTGATTGAATAAGCGAGCTGCTGCGGATTCATGTTCTAGCATATGATGATGCGCATCTTCAGCTTGTGCGAGAGCGCGTAAGATTACCAGCCGAGTGCATCGAGTAGCTTAAGACATCAGTGCCCAAGCCAATCAGCCGATGGTCGATACTCTATAATAGTTTCTTAATGCGGCTGCCGGCTCCAGATCCAGATGACGTCCCCGTTAGCACTAATGATAGGGAACAGGAGTCTCCGGTTTGGATATGGGCTGTATAGATAGGATGATAGGAAATATGTGATGTCTTCCCTTTAAGTAGTGATGTGCTAGGAAGCCCATAATATTCTTGTGGCGATGCTGAAGGAATCAAGCATGTCGCGGACTTTAACTAAGTCATTTTGTGTCAGGGGAATTATGCTGAAGAGGAAGATAGGATAACAGTCATCTGCAAAGAATAGATGAGAGTATGTATCAGCTCATTACTTTGCGAGCGCGGCATTGACTACAAGTCGTGGCAGACCTCAAGTTATGACAAGCCATTGACTTGGGTGCTACTTCCAGTTTAGTTGTACGTCTCTTGTTGTTTGTCAACGACTAAAACGTGGCCATGACTATTCTAGGGATCTGGCAGAAGGGGAAGAAGACGGGGGGGTGGTGGGGGTGTATGACAAGCGCTGCCCTCCTTTGGGGTTTTGTTTGAGGTGTGATGTACTTACGGCTAGAGAGGACAAACTCCTAAGTGGCCCTGTGCCGCAATGTACCTGATCTTATAGATGCCTGTCGTGGACCTTTTACTGGCATATTGAGTATTATATATTTAGTAATTTGCAGTTGTATAATAATTCTTTTTCTTTTTCTTTATATTTTTATTCATTTCTATATACATCTTAATTGTTAGATCGTCGTCACTGTCATCATCGCTATCGTCCATCCCCGTCTCCATTCTCATCCTCATTGTCATCCGTGACAATATCTTCCCATTGCTGGGAGATGTGTCGCTCATATAACGCCTAGCCTCGATTTCGCCGGCTTTGCTCTCTAGCAAAAAGGGCTGTCTAGGGAGAAGGCCTCGCTCTTATGGTGGCTGCTGCGGTAATAAACTCGTCTTTATACATGTCGTCGGATCCGTGAAACACGGGGGCGTGTCCATCGGGCTCTGGAAGACCCCCAGGACTGACCAAGAGGGCTTCTTCTTCTGGACCAAGATGAACGAACGTTGCGTATGAGAGTCTTAAAACCAATGCTCGTAAGAGAGGAAATTCAGATTGCGCTTAAGCACCCCTCACCTCTGACTAAGGCCTTTCACTAAGTCGCCTAAGGCCGCCCCTCGGTCAATTTTGTTCAGTCATCCATCCCACCTAGGACTCGGCCCTGCTCGGGAGGCTGCTACGGGAGGTTGGCGGGTAGAAGCCCAGCGTTACGGCCGCCTACGAGAAGGAGATGCGGGTTAAGCATTTAGGCATGCAGAACTCGTGTGGTTGGCGGATGCAAGTTTGCTGGCCTTCAAGGGAGTTGCAATTTCGTTGAAAATGTGATCAACGGAGTCTACATGGTGGCAGGTCCGCCGCAGGACGTGAAAGTAGCTCATAAGAATCCATCTCGCCGGTCTCGACTACGGGCAGCTTCTCGAAAGGAGGATATCCGCCAACCCTCCCAGCAATACTTGGGCATACTTCATGCCACAGTACGGGAAGGCAAGCCGAGCATCGGTGAGACTCACGTTATATCCAGATCTTGACAGACTCCTCCTCAGATGTCGCGATGACTAATGCGTGCCAGCTTGCCATGACTCTACTTAGTTACTGTCATAGAAAGCAACCCATAGCCAGCCACACGCCCATTAACGCTCCAGCAACCACTGAATCAACATGAAGCTGTCCCTCCTCGTGCGTAGATCTCGATGACCCGTACGGGCTCGACCGACAGGACCTACTAGTTAGCATTTCAGGTTAGAATCCGGGGGAGGGGACAACTGGAATGCTGGGCCACGTGGGAACGGGGCCAGTGGAAGGCCGCCTAGACTTCAGTCTGCAGGTGAGGGACGGCTTTTTCCATGTGTTGAAGGCAATGGCACGGTGCAGTCAATCACTAAGAATTTGAAGTTTGGTTCAACTAAAGCGTGTAGTCGGCTTTGGAATCCAGTGGTTCTGCCAAGGATCCCAATACGCTGGGCCTCGCCATTTCTTACACATTCTTAACACGCCCTGAACACGTTTGTCATGGCACCTCCTGAGCTGGAAGGAAGCTCGCGTGACTGTGGAGAAACAAACGATGGACAAAATCGAGTCTCCTACTTGATACCTTGACAAACCCAAGACCTCACCTCTTTTGTCCCTACGCCGATCCAGCTGTTCTGCCCACCTCAGCTTCAACGGAAGCGTTGGAGCAGTGGAAGTGGCCTCTCCGCTGCATGTCAGTGCGCAGCACGAGAGCGACAATGTCAATAGTTGGGTCTGGCCGTCTTGTAAACGATGAAGCCAACCAGTCGAGTATAGAACAGACCTGCAGGAGCTGTACGGCAACACAGCCTGAATCGAGGAAGACTAAAGCACTACGGTGCCATGCGGAAGAATGCGCGAACCTGATCCTTCGTGAGAGGTAGTGTGTATGAGGGAGAGGGAGGGGGAATGGGTAGTAGTTGGCCGCCGGCCTAAGAAAAAAAACGTCTTTGGACACCTCTGGGGGCTGATGTCTGCCATTGTGCCGGTGACCGAGAGAAGGACGAAAGGGAGGGCTTATTGAGTCCATCCTCAAAACCCTGATGAGCATGACGGCGCTGTCTTGCATCTGGCGATATGATCGACGTCGGCATGGCGAGGCTATTGAGCTGATGAAGAACTGCGTCGCGGACCTGACAGAAGTCTTTGGCCAAGAGCGCCCAAAGGATGGCTCTACAGTGCTTGGATGTCGTTAAAGAAGGGGGAGACTCTGTCTAGGTAGACGGCAGTTGGGCTGGCGGGTATTTCTTTAACAAGATTGAAGACAGGATGGACGTCTTTGATGGATAGAAGTGAGGCTTAGGCTCATCTCATTCAATGCGCGTGAGTACATTCAACCGCTGCTACTTAAGAAGAGAAACGAAACTCCATAGTTGCTCCGATTCCTATCTATTCTAACTCGATGCACATCTTGAAGGCGCTTTGGCCCCATCTGGCCGGGCTGTCTGTCCCGTGAGTCGCATCGTGACAGTACGGTTGTAGCCTCGGTGCCAATCTCGCTTTCGGCATGGGGCTTTAAGTTATCCTCTTCTGAGTCGATGGCAACCTCGGGCATCTCCCAGTGCTCATCATGTTCGTCGCAGAGCTAAGTTCCCTACTAGGGACGAGTACACCTCCAAATTGGCCTGCATGCTGAGGTTTTTTCTCCCTCTTCTCGTCTAACGGTGGAGCAGAGCTGGGAGACATTGACGCAGACGCTCGAGGCTCTCTTGGTATGATGCAGCCTTCGTAGGCGGAATTGCAAGTGGTTACTTGCGAGTTTTGAGTGAATGCAGAGGGTGGCGGCTATGATGCCACACCAAAAGATGACGATGAGCGACCTATGGATGAGAGGGTTACATATGAATGTAGCGTGGTGATGTCTGTGGTGATATCTGCTCTGATACCCATCTTCATGTCTACAACAGTCAGATTGGCAGAGCTCGACATGTTAGGCCCCAAAGACACACACGGCCGCATGGAATCAAGTTATTGTCGCCAGCAGTCATTGTGGAATAAGAGAAGACGCTGATGTCAGTTGCTTCGCCTTGGCCATGACAGTGTACCGTTTTGATGCGAATGCCAACGCCTACGCCGAGGAATCAAGATTAAGCTAGACTTTGAATTCTACCTGCAACTCGCGCAATTTACAAAATAGGAACTATCCGGGCTTCGACTGCAGCACGCGACTCAAACTCATCAGTATAGTCGTCCCGACAGGCAAAACTCGTCGCGCCGCTGCTGCCCCTCCCGTTCTGAGAGTCCCAAGAGTCCCAATAGACTGATATCCCGAGCCAAATGGCCTTTTCAACATTGTGAATAGAGACGCATTCTTCCAGCTGCATCATCATCTCGTCTTTCACCTGTTTCGCCCAATCGCGACGCCAACGAACTGTGCCCCAGCGGCGTGGATTATATGGCTCCGTCGTATCGCCATGTTGGATGAAGAGTTTTGTGTCATTGCAGCCCATATCGGATAAGATGGTCTTGGAGACGATGATGAGGCCCGTTTCTTGGTCTCCTTGGCGGGAAGGGCTAGTGGCACACTCGGAGTGGTAGTCGTTGATCTCGTCAGAACAGTCTAGTGTCTAGGGATCAGCAATAGCTTCAAGCGCAGACTGACCTCAAAGGGCGACTTACCACAAATAACACCAATATCCAGATGAAATTTGATCTCAATCTTCAACTCGGGTTTGACGTTATTGCTCCGAGGAAGTGAAATTCGCTCCCGGAGTCGGTCCGTGAGCCAGGCGAGGGCGAATTGCTCGCGCAAATGAGGGGCAAGGACAAGGGTTCTGCAATTCTTCCAGATGATCCGCCACTGCAGCAAGACTGTGTCGCTGGGATCCGCTGCAAGAGATGCCAGACGTAACGAACGGCCGCCTTGGCTAGACGAGCTGGCAGGACGAGTCGTTGGTGACCAGTTGTCTATGATGCTCAGTGTCGGAGCTGCGGGAGAGGGGCTGGAGATGGAGCTGGGGCTGGGACTCGTTCTCGGCTCTTCGGCGAGAGGATGAACAGTCTCCTGGCCGCTCGATTCGGAGAGACTCATGTGTCCATCTCCATAACTGGTGCGTTCAAAGAGATTGGGAATCGATTGGTGCGGATTGGGTGACGAAAAAGAGCCCAGAAAGGGGATAGACAACCGCGCCTTCTTGCTGCTGCTTGCTGCTTCTTCAGTCGCCTCCAGGCTTTCACGTCGCCGAGCCTCTTTCGTTCGAGGCGACGCCATTCTGGGAGGAAAGAGTCTAGCAAGGCGCTTGAAGCGGCTTGGTACTTTGAAGGATTCCAAGACAACACCAGCAAGGTTTAAAACAACAGGCTGTCATCGACGGGGGGGCGGGGTGATGGAAGGAAATCCAGAGGACGGCCACCTGGGGATTATTGCAATAGCGGTGTACTAAAGCAACAGAGACGACACGCGGTCATCGAACTTTTCATAAATGGTGGCGTCCATCCGGCCGCCTGTGAGGACTGTTTGCTAGCTTGGTAGCGCCTTGGTAGTAGTAGGCAGGCCCTGTGCCGGGCTGTATGAAGAAGTGACTGATCATTTGGATTTCAGGATCCTCTCACAGCCCCTCGCCACTACTTTGAGAGCTGCGAGAAGACTGTGGCGCAACAAACCGGAAAACACCTGTTCACATTAGGAAAGGTTGCCGCGTCTATTGGGAGAATGACAGCTGTCAGCATTAGAGTCTCTCACCAAGCCAGGTGGATTGGTTGGGAATGAGAATCTCCCGACGTTGCCGTTAGATTGGCGCAAGGGTCATTTCCACAGGGACCGAGTTACACAAGACGCGTTAGACGAGATGAGTTGCTTGGAGGGGAAATTGAGGCGGGAAGGAGCACCAATGAATGCATGATATGATACTTGGACACGATGCTTCTGACAAGTTGAGGCGCAATTGCACATGCACATCTGAGCTGGGGTGAGTGACGTTGGTAAAGCCAGGCTCTCAATACAATATCCACGGTTATTCTGACAATGATTAATGGACGCTAATAAGAATACACGCGTATGAAACACAGCTTCTCTTAGGGCGAGGGAGCCTTGGGCATTCCGAGTATACCAATGGAACAAAAAGAAAAGAAGAGAGAAAAAAAAAGGGCCAATACGGCAACGGCATCTACCCGTAGGGTCTAACTACGTGGACAAGCCACTTATATCAAACCAGCAGCAAGTCAGCACGGCTCAACATGTTTCCAATGTTTTCGTATTCGTGGTTTCCAGGGCCAGTCTGCAACTAACCAACCCGCTTGCATACCCGACTACTGACCGCTCTTTGGGCTCAGTTTCTCGCTGCAAATCCAAACTCCTACTCAGCCCAGGTCTAATTTCATCAGTAATTGTCATAGTGGGATAGCGATAAACCAGTTGAGTGGCTAGAATCGTCGGGCTGGCTGTAGTAATGCTTGTCACTTGGTATCATAGCCACGCTGTCCAAGGCAGGCGCGCCTACACTGTGCGGCCGCGTGACCACCCGAGCGGTCACTGTCACGTATCAGGATACTTTGGCCTGCTGGCAAGCAGGGTAATTCGCGAAAGAAGCAACTCCACCTTAGTGGTGCGGACAGTCAACTTAAAAGTAAGCATGGGTAAAAGTAGCCTCTTTGTGCTCCGCCAGTTGGCCGCTCGGATCCCCTTCGCAAAGTTCTATAACATCTTACTATCCCCGAACCTTCTTGAGTTTTCTTTTCTACCTTGGTATCAATATAAAGCTCTGCTAAAAGCTGCCATGCTTAGTAACTCTACTGGCACTAAGCATGCTCACTATCAGAGTTGAAATGTCTCGTTCCAGGCCGACAGTATAAAAGTAGGAATAATAAATATATAGAATATTAGGCGGTGCTTCAAAACTTTGACCTTTGGATGGAAATTAGCAGAAAAGAAGGATTATAGATTTGCGGTTGACAACGTCAGAAGAAGGATGAAGATATCCTAGTAGCTTTTTTTCAGCCACCCGCCCTAACCTCAACGACGCCTTGAAAAGCTGAACAGTAATGGGTTTGATTGACTATGCTGAAAATGTTGAAGCTCGCTAGCCGCAAGGTTGACACCATCTTCAAGCATGATAGAGATTCAACTCTTCAAAAGGATCACAGTCATTTGCGCTTAGTCTTCTAGCCGCTTTATGTATCAAGGTCATAGCCGACCTTGGTTGTCACAAGAGTAAAAGAGTACAACTGATGATCTGAAACCTCGTGCATGATATTTACAGAAGATTGATCTGTTCATTGGCACCGGCTCCTCTAGTACAGCTCACCAGACATTCGTGTCGTATCTTGAAGAGGCCTCCAAGATGAGTAGAGGACCCCTAGTGTATGGTTGTGGGAGCACAGGGCCCTGTCTGTGCTGGTGAGTCTATGGTGAAGGGTAAAGGCCCAGCGGGGCTTCACTCTGACAGCGAATAGAATATTGGAACTGTCCTGGAGGCCGGGAGGGAATGCCTTGCGGGGTTACATTACGTCAAAGTTGAGCTCCTGAGGGATCTTCTCAACTACAGTGGGACCGCGCTTTCAATTGAGGCAAAGACCGGAAGGGTTCGGGCTGTAATATTAATGCATGATGTTACAGGTGAGAGTCTACGTTCGTTGTACACTGTGTGTGGGGACTGCTTAGTCTCGGGGACCAGACCAAACACGCAGATAATTTAATGTTCAGACTGGAGATGAGCTGGTGTGGATCGTCACTAGTTTGCTGCAAGTTCACGCTGGGCACTGTATTATGTCATTTTAGCTGATGGCTAGCCCACTCGCCTGCCATGTTGAGAGGATGTATATTACGAAAGGGTATCCTCAAGGCTGACACGGGCTTCAATGTCGACCTGAACAAAACATCGACAACGGGCGACAGCTCCGGCGGTTACTTAAGTATTCAGATTGCACTCAGTCACCCCAGAAGAAATTTGGGCAGCCCACGTAAGCTATCCTCATGTAGATGTGGAAAAGACCAATGTTGAGCCGAGACTGAACGAGACAATCTTTGGCCAACCAGTCTATCCACGCAATACAATCGACGAACACATGGCCCGTGTGCGTGAAAAAGAAAGCGAGCTTGAGTCAAGAGTTATTGTCTCCAAGGATCCACAGCTTGAACGGGCTGCGATCATGTGGACTGCGGTCCAGCATGGCCTGTTCAAAGATGTCTTTCCTCGCAACCAGAGGGGTCTATATCCTTTCTTCAGGCTTGAAGACGGGGCCCCGATTTCCACGCGGGGGTGTCGTTATCTGGCATGGAAAGAGCGATTCTGTCGTCAACGTGGAAAGAAGTTACCGTCTAAAGAAGCTCCTGGAAAAGGTCGACCCTCAACTCAACTTTGTACTTTATGTGCGAGATGGGGACCACGGGTTCGATCATGAGACCAGCATTGATGATGAGTAGGCATCCGAGGCGCTGAAGGATATTATTGCTTGCTAGTTGAGCTAGCTATTGCGGGAATTTGGTTGCATCCTGAGGTATTATACTTGGAAGAAACTCGCATTTGTCTCATTCCATTCCCCGTTTCATGTAGAGTGACGGGTTGATTTCGCTACTTAGGTAAGTGTGAGCGCCTCTTTTGCATTTCCACTTGCTTCGCATGAACTTAATCTCAAGTCGAACGACACCTTACATTCGTTGTTTTCTTCCCGATACACGTATAAATGGGATAACATCTCTATTATCATCTTTGTAATACTATCAAATAGATGTATTTCTCCCCAATGAGGCCAAAGTCGCGATGCCTACCTCAAAGTTTTGTAATTCCACTAAAGTGAGAGAAGAGGCAAATCTAAAAACAGACCACAACTTGCAAGGCCTCGATCTAGTTGACTTCGACTTCGTAACGAAATGGACGTTTCTCGGTTTTAGCATACGGCCTCAAATTTGCATTTCTTGAAATGGGATTGCGGTAGCCGAGCCGAGGCGGGGACTGCAGGAGCCGGGTTCATGGATCAGACATTCCATGTTGCTAGTAGCCTTTTCTTCGATGCCACCCGCCCTCATTCAAGGGAAGGAGTATCCCGGGTGCACAAGATTGAGAACACTCGTGGCTATGGCGACCATACTAGAGTCTGTTAGTTTGCCTGTGCGAGGAATGTAGAGTTCGTTCTTCTTACAGGCCGTCGAGTATCAAGAATTCCTTTTCATCACGCATCCGAGGATTTCCCCATCCGCCGGACATCTCTGGTAATCTGTTGGGTTGGCGTGGGTGTAAGTTTTGGCTTTGACACAATCTGCGCTGAGGATGGCTCACCGATAGATACATCTGACGAGTACGGTAACGTACCTAGGAAAGGACAACAGCTGTAGCAAATATATGAGCTAAAATAGGTCTCACGGCTGAGCCAGCCCCAGCATCTCCTCGCAATCCTTGGCCATGGCGTCGTAGTTGGAATGTGTAATAGGTGGTCAGGATGCCGCACAAGACCATGGTGGCTACCTAAAATGCAATGCCGGGCGATGATGATGTTGTTACCGGTGTCGAGTAAAGCTTTGTTTGAAGTTTTCGCGGCACCAGCTATGTCACCTCCGGCTGCTTGAAGAAGAATGGAACCAGCATCGCAACCGACGAAGATCCATGTGTAAAGTTCGGGTTTGATAAACGACAAGTCTGGTCTATTGCTGCGCACCAAGTGCTTCAGAGCCAAGTAAATACCCGCGGTGACGAAGGACAACGGCTTAATGATGAGACACACAATCTGCATCCGAAAGCCAGCAGACGACCACGGGTTGTTGTGTATCATTAATCTACCGCCGTAGCCAGCAGCTTCGAGGGCGCATCCACACGCGACCGCAAAGGAATAGGAGTACACACGCGTCTTGAAACCGATGACGACCTGGAGTAGCAAGCCGAGCGCGAAGACGACCAGTAGTGCGGCATCGGCCCAAAGAACAGGGGTGTAACCATACGTTTTTGCGTCCACAGGGCACGCTGGGCTGACATCTTTGCAAGTATCGAAGCTAGCCATTGCTCGTGGTTGGATGAGAGGATCGGTCGAACTTTGAGAAGCGGCACGTGAGACGATGGTTGGGTGGGCGCTTGGAAGGACTGATAATGGATTGCAGCAAAAGTAAAGGCGATATAATAGTGAGACCCAAGCTAGACAGGCAATGGTTAAAGAAAATATTCTAGGAGAGAAAATCTATCCAATCTCTCTCTTATATGGTGCGTCGTACGTTCACACCTTCTCAGCTGTTAGATTTCCAGAAACCCGCAACTTACCTTGTACCGATTTGGTTAGAAATGCGAACCTCTACGGGAGTGGCCCAAGACCTTTGTTTTACCATCTGATTTAGTTAATACATAGGATTGGCCATGCGCCCGAGTGGCCTCCAGCTTGGTGAGAGTTTTGAGACAGCTCCTGCATGATCATATTAGAATGTCAAAAATTAAGTTGGTACTCCGTACAGTCTGAGTGGATGCAAGCCTCGCGTATACGCGATGTCGACTAGATCAGCCCTGTTTGCACCAAAGAGTTGTTTATCCACCCACCCGTCTGCTTCTAAGGCTGCCAAGCCTTGAATAACCTTATACATCATGCTTCTCGCGGTCAAGCATCATTTTTGCGGCGCCTTCAACTAGACTAGCCCAAATTCCCTTGACTGTCGATGAAATATCAGTCAACAACATTTCGTCGCACTGGACATCCCCTTAATGAACTGCAGACCCAAAGCTGATAAATGCTGCCATGTGGGAGGGTTTATCGACGAGCCTTAACCTTTCTCCGCTTGCACTGTCAACATCCACGTCGTGATTTTGTATGGTCTTTGATGGTCCTTATGGCCGGGGAGGAAATAGATGCACTCAACTTGACGCAGCTTATCCACGTCTCCTTGGAGTGCACGCTCGGGAATCCAAAGAGAACTCGGCATCAAACATGCCGGTAATAAACCTTATGCGCCCAAACTAATGCGAAATTACTGCGGAGAGCTGATAGGAATAAGCAAGCTCAGTTAGATACACAGCGCGCCCTGGGTCAACCACCCGAACCCGAAGGTTTAGCCACCACATCTGGTTAGAAATGCGAAGCTAGCTCGGTGTGGGACCCGGTGGACTATCGTAACGGAGGAAATGGTGGCATGCTTGGCAAGGACAAGGGGAGTATGTATGATACGGAGTCAACGGCTGGGGATTTGAACTAAAAAAACTTATACTGGCAACCTACGTATTACAAGGTCATTAAAGTGGTCATCAAAGCTAAGGTAATTAGGTATCTAACAAGAACTATCAAGGCCAGCGCCGGGCGCCGGGCCCCCGGCCCCGGCCCAGAGTGGTGCCCCACCCGGCGCATGATAAGATAAGAGCCAGCTCTAATTCAACCGCAATGATGCCTGAGGCATCAATGTCAATCGGTTGCCATGAGTAACATGCCCAAACAACAACCCAAAGCAACCACTCACTCCCCACCATTAATTAGTTCGCATGCCTCGTCATGCTCACAGCGACAATTACTGATCGCCTCGTTATTTATTTCTACGACGTAATGCGCTATGCAAAACGACCAAGACATTCGCAGTTGGATCAACACCCTGCCTGACCTAGACGAATTGCCAGCATCACCGCGCTCGACGCTCAAACGAAAGGCGACGCAGGGTCAGCCGCCGAGTCCTCCAGCGACAATTAGGATGGACATGGACGTCACGCCGACCTCAAAGCGACAACGGAGAAATAGCCCCGATGCAACGCCCCGTCTCTATCGCGATGGCCTGCCGAGGTCACCCACAGCGGTCTCCGTGTCGGACTCCAACGCCTCGTCCAAGCAGTCGCGCTCCTCGTCGCCGTTGAAGAAGCAAATCATGAGTCTCCAAATCGACGACGCCGGCCTGGAGCTACGTCCCCTCACCTTCGAAACCCCCCCCAACCACGATGCTGCGCGTCTCCTGTCTGCCCTACGCGACATCGGCAGCGGCCTCGAGTTTCTTCCCGACAACCGACGCGACGAAATCCTCGATAGTCCAATGGTCAAAGGCGCCGAGATCCGCCCCTGGCGATTCGCCTTTACGAGTGCCGCCCGATTCGAGACCCTCCCAGGCCGCTTCCCGTCGCCAGAAGAGGTCGCATCCGTGTACAAATGGGCCGGCAACTGCATTCAACTGGGACATGAGGAAGCAGGATGGAACCAGGAGGTGCACCATCGCCTCTTGGAAGCCACTCTCAGGAGCTCTGGGGAAAGCACAGAATCTCCCTTCGACTTTACTTCTAGGTTCATCTCCCTGAGGCACCATCATCGACCTACATTTGTATACTAACTAACGCACAGTACCACTGCTCGGCCGCATCGGAGCTGGCTCCCGAGATCGGCCGGACCCAAGATGGTTGATTTCAGCATCTATTTAGCCCCGAGCCACAAAAATGCTCCGTCTCCTCGGGCCCTCAAAACCCTATGTCGAGGAACAGCAACACAGTCTGTCAACCATACTGACTTTACACGCCTCCAACTACGCCCAATCGTCCTGAGCATCGAGACTAAGAGTCCAGGGCAACGGTTAGACACAGCCGAAGTGCAGATGGGAATTTGGCACGCGACCCAGTGGTCATTCCTTCGCTCCGCCCTTCTCTTGGTGCGAGGCCGCACAGAAGCACAGGCAGACGAAGCTTTGTCTCGGCTTCCACTTATACCTGCCGTCATCGTCCAGGGTCACAAATGGCTGTTTGTCATGTCGACGCGCGAAGGCCCAAAGACTATTTTCTGGACTGAACGCCAGTTTGGAAGCACCCAAAGCATTCTAGAGATCTACCAGACAGTCATGGGTCTGAGGCAGCTAATTGCATGGACCGAGACCGTCTACTTGCCGTGGTTTAAAGCTGAAATTCTAACGCCGCTTGAAAATCAAGAGGACGACGAGAAATAGCTAAATATATGCATCATGAGATAGATTAGAATGCCCACTACCCTTCTCATTTCTATTCAAGGATATTACCCATTTATCGAGGCCCTTAGCTGCAGTGTTTTTTTCTTCTTCTTCAGATTGTGCATTCTGTGATGAGTTCACCACGCTTGCTAATAGGTCAACAATAGCCGTAGGACTTTATACAACTTAGAAAGCAGGACAGCTTCACTCTCACTTGAGAGTGAGTTTTTGCGGAGGTATACATGCTGCTCCTGATATAAAGAAACTTCTCTAACTATGTCTACGGTTTCTTTAACTAACATTTTTACTTGTAACTTATTAAGCCAAACTGTTAATTATGTAATCTTTATTCTATTTGCTTGAGAACTCTTCTCTCTTACTAGGAGAAGTAGTATCTATATTTAGAAGTGTGATTTTTACAACAGTCAATGTCATCCGATAAATAAAAGGAATACAGCAGACAATATAAGTAGTCTTTATGTACATTCGACTCTAGAGTCAATAGCACTGGAAGAGAGTTAGCTACATCTGGTGCTAGACCAAACCCCATACTAGTCTCGAGGACGGGCTGAGGCAAGGGTGTGGTAGCGATTTGGTTGGACGTTTGAAACCGGGACTTACCAAACTCAACGTCCTTGCCTGTGTTGCGCTTGGCTATGGCGGGAATGACACCATAGTCTTCCATGCTATGGTGAGAGCCCAGATTAGTATCAATGTTGGACCCCGGATGTGCGGTGAAGGCGGTGATGCTTCTAGCTTTGAGCCGCTCTGTAATGCCATATGCGAAGAGTATGTTGGCCGTTTTTACACCCTCCATAGGCAGTCTACTTGTCATAGCTTTTGCCGCTCGAGAAGTTGTAATCATCAAAGACAATGAGGCTGATGCAGCAGCTCAAGCTTGTAAGATTAATAACGCAAGCACTGCGATTCTTGTCCTCGGCTGCAGCGGCCAACAGAGCTGGCATGAGGAGGTTGGTCAGCAGGAGGTAGCCAACGTAGTTAGCCGAAAGCTGGGACTCGATACTCTACTTATCGACAGTGGACGTCTTCATGGCCATATGCTGGCGCTGTTGATGAACAAGCCGATCTTGAAGCCGGCTGCTGCAAGGATCTTGTTAGCCGCATTGCGAACTGACCCGTGGTCACCCAGATCGACCTAGACGAAAGTGACCTTGATAGCAGGGTTGATGGGGGTTTTGATTTGGAGTTAGAACAGGCTCGGCCTCGGAGGCGGTTCAGGAGGCGATGGCTATATGCCAGGGCGAGGCTTGGGTGAGGGTCGTAGCCAGGGAACTGCTAATGCTGGGCTGGCCCGCTCTGGTCATGATAATGGTGTGGCCCTGAGTCTGAACGGCGAAGTTGTGAACCACCTCCTCACTAGTCGAGTATCTGTCAAAGGTTTCCAGTGTGAGAGTTACGTTTCCCCTGACACCGTGGTTGAAATGCAGCAAGGGCAGCGAGGAAGCAGTGAAACATATTAATAAACAATAGCTGGATTGGAGTAATACAACATCAAAGGCGTGCTTCCTAGGCAGTGATGACTACAGAGTATGAAAACAGGTCAGTACGATACAGGAACAAAGAGTGCCTTGGTATTGGTCAGTTGTTTGTTGTTAGTAGCACCTGCTAGATAGATGTAAACAAGAGGAGCCCATAGGTCCACATGGCTCGTGATAGGAGAAAAATCCTCACTATTGTTGGCTACAACCTCTCTGACAGTAGGCCTTGCTCTGAGTTAATTATCTCAATGTCTGAAAGGTAAGGTTAAGAAAATCTGCCGTTGCGCCTAGGGCATACAACAAGAAAGGCCTCGCGCCTCACGAAACATCCTTCAATTACTCCACAAGAAGCACAAGAATTCTCGGGTTCTGATGCTGAGTGGGTGTGACTCTTCATATTCTCTCAAGTTCAAACAGGTTGCTCCGAAAATGGACGTTTTCACCCCATTGGTCACTTCAAATATCATGTTCGTGCCGGGCCTTGCGGAGCCCCATCAACGATACTGTGCGTTCATGGCCCACACCTTCTTGATAAACTTGATTGCTCCTGTGTAGTAGCGAGTGCCTTCGACTACGACCTGCCCAGGCTTGGAGGCTCCTTCGCTTATATATATGCACCTGAGTCACCCTTCGCAACTCTTCTAGTCCTTTAATTCTAGCTGCTGCACCTCATTCTCTACTTATACTCATCAATTTCCATTTTATCACTACCGAGGGCAGAGCAGCGACCATGTTCGGTGACTTTACCTAAGGGTTAGTAATCGTGGTCATGAAGGTTTATATGCCTTTACTCACGGTGTGTGGCTTGGGTTCTGTGTACCGTACTTGCACTCATATGAATAGCTGCGCGGTTTGTGCTTCAAGCATCAAGCCTAACAAACTATTTGTCCACTCCATCAAGAGGCGAGTTAATGCTAGCACGAGGTTAAAATAACACAGTTATGACTGATAAACAATTAGTAAAAAGTTCAGGGTCAATGGCGACGGCAGTACAACGTTCCATCCCGATCAATCGATTGATGCAGATCCCTGATTCTTTACCGAAAAGAGTAAAGGGCTTTCTATAAATCACAGCCATCCCTTAATCCGACTTTGTCTTTAAGTCTTTGGGCTCTCGAAGTCAGGGACCCAAATTTACCAGGTTATGTTCCAGGGATTCTACAAGCCATAGTACAATTGGAAATGCCGTACTGGGAGCAAGAGTGGGTAGAAGGGGATTTAAGACGACCTGTCATAAGAATTCAGAAATAGACCTGACTCTAGGGTAGTCTAGGGTGGTCGAAGGCTTGAATACCAACACCATCGAAATTTCGTCACTAGAACTACAGCCCAGATGTCATAAGAATTACGACAGGTTCGAGAGCAGGTTAACCAGGTTTGAGTGAACTAGAGCAGACCCAGCTACAGCTGGACATGTTGAGCAATCGGCATCAGCATGATCGCCAAGCCAGACACATGCGGGTGCTAGCAAAATTACACATGTTAGTGGTTCAATCCACACTCCGTCCATGGCCAGGACGGGCAACCCTCTAGCAGTATTTACGTGTTGATTACCTCCAGAGCGCGCACATTAGATACGCTATTCTAGTAGTACCTTGTGAGACCATTCAACAGGAGATGATCGAAGCGAGATTGCTTCGCTGCAATTGTCGCAGCCGATGGCAGAGATCAAGATGAGGACGAGCAGTAAGTTGATTAGGCCATCGAATATACATTGAATGGAGATGTGGAAGGCGGCGCGGACGAACCCATCCGAGCCGGCATTGTAGGCTGTTTCTCCCAGACGAGGACTTCCTCTCATATCACTCGGTTTTGGGGGTGATGTGATGAACAGTGCCACTTTGAGGGAGAACATCTAGAATGGCGCACCGGTAATGATTCATAACACTGGAATTCACCTGTGAGCGATTCCACAACTGTAGGAGACGTCTTTCCGGTCCTAATGCAAGCAATCAAGCAAGTAAGTAATTAACACTTCGCGAAGTTGCTAACAACGCCACCCGATGAACTCGGACAAAAATATGATGAGAGAGAACTTTTGTGCCACCCAGCATTTAATACATACTTTGTTCAATGACGTCCAGAACCGTCGGGAGCCCCGAAGCTCAAACTCTGTTTCCAGATAACCATGGCTACTGGGATTCATCAGAACGACGATCTACACCCTGAAAGAAGAAGTGATGTCAGAGGGCACTTGCCTCTATTTCGGAATTCATGACCCTCAAACATTCTGACCCGAAGGAGTGAGCGTCGGTCAATAGCTTGATCAAATCAAATACTTCGATCGAAGACATTCCGTAAGCACTCTTTCAAGCAGATATAGCACCCACAACTGCGACAGATATTTGAATGAGTACCTGAATTCGGCCGTCAAAAGTTGCGAAGGCATACGAGGAAAGGCCGCGCCACGACTAGCGGTTAAACAATTTAGGCAATGTTACGCCATGATTCAGGAAGGCTCGACAAAGCCGCGAGGCCACATCGCATTTGATGGCACAAGGAATTTAACTCGTCACGTGTTGTTTACCGTGACAGCTGGTTTTAGAGACACAGAGACTCAGTTCTCAATGAATCCTGTCGGAAAATACAGAGCTTCCTCGGTTAGTTTAATTGATCAGACTTACGCTCGACGATTTTCTCCTCTTAGGGTTCAAGTTTTTCTACCCTCGAATAGAAACTAGCTGGACGGAAATGGAAATATAAGAGGCCAGAATCGCGGTTTGCCAGACTTTAGAATCTAGTCAATTACAGATATCTAGGATACAAGCTCACGCAGAGATCAGGGCGTCCAGATAGACTAAGTTGATCAAATGTCAACTTCGATTAGACTTTCTGACTCAATTGCTTCGTTAACTGCAACAAGACTCCTCTGTACCCTGAAGTTTAACAGCGCCAGCTAGTTTACGTTGCGTTTGACAAGGAAACTGAAAGTGTATTCAAAGTCATCTTTCCTCTGCTCAGCAGATGAAGATGTCCGGTGGCAAACCAATGTGTCTAGGAGCCACAAGGGCGTTGAAGGCGCAGTTGAATATTGCGTGACTTGAGGATTTAAGTATCAGAGGTTATATCAGATGGTTCTCAACTTAATGGGAATGCCGGTCATCAGCTCCCGAGTGACTGTTCTACGCCACCGAGTTGATGGTCACGGCTCTCCGAAGCCACTTGGACGCTAGCACGATAATACCAATCTAAATGCTGCGATCTTGTTAACGCGCGGGCATTACTCACAAGGTCAATAGCGTACTGCTTGATGACACAGCGTTGTAGGAGGCCGTTGACAAGCCTATTCAGAAGACCACCAGGAGTGAGGCAGTGGAAGAACTGTGTCATTTTGACCTTGTGCCAACAGAAACTCGCCTCTTGAAGGATCGGAGAGTATATAATAGTCCCTATGCTCGAGATCGCTGGCCAGGAAAGTCCAAGAACAACCCTGGGACTTTACTACGAAAGACGACATAGACTAGGTCCGGTGGAAAAGATGTTCCTCGATTATGTGGCAAATTCAAGGTCGGCCGTTGTTGCACCATACAATCTCGTAGATGCTACGCAGGAGGTCGTCAAGGCACTATAGAATCTTGGCCTAGATGAAGAAGGAAGTGTTCTCATGGAACCAGATTGAGTAGACTACCAAAAAAAGCACACTATTGTTGTGGCTTGGCTGGAATTCATCCATCGCAAGCCACGCGGATTGGAGCTCAGAAAATTCAACACTTCCCTCCTATTCGTAACTATGAAACATCGGGTTGGAACTATTTAGTGCTGAAAATGCTAAAATTGTGAAGAACACTGTTGTATTTTGACGCTGTGGTAGTTGCAACCCGCCTTACTGGAGCGAACAGCACACACATAGTAATATCAAACTTTGAAAAACGGCGCAAGTTGGCATTGGGACAGATATGTCAGTGACTTCATGGGTGCGGTGCACTCGTTTATAGCGAGGCCACATTGACATATTTCACCAAATGAATATGTACGAAACAGGTTAAGCTGATTAACAATTAACTGATGATCTGGGAGAAAAGCACCACGCCGCTTTAGTCCGGACTGGGTTTCGATCAGTGGAACTTCAGGGTACACCAGTCGCATACAATCACTACCTCATATCTTGTCACTGACCGAAGAATGAAAATAGCCAGGAACGATTACAGCAGCACCTCTTGGACAGAGCTTCGTCAAATTTTTGCATGGAAACTTTGTCCTCTTTAATGAAATTGTTGAAGGTCATCCACGGAGTAACGACAACTATATCACTTAAGAAATTCACAATATTGTCAGATCGTATTACGAGCTTCCTCTGAAGCGATCTGTGGGCAACTTGCAGATGCAATCTACTGACTAGATTTAGTAATTCATCTAGCCCCCATCTCTGAAATTGCTTCCTCCCGGATCTGCAGCGAAATTCACTGTGTCAGAGCTGGAAGGTTTCTGAAAAAAGGGCGGGCCTGAATTGACGAAGACGTGGGCTGGATAAAGATATTAGGTTGTTGGAAGAGGGAACGGGAATTCTTCAATAGATATAAACCCAGCCCTGAGCTATTTCATTATTTAACCTCTTTACTTAGAGGTCTCCATACTAATGAGGGGACCAGTATGCTGCTAACCCAGAGTTATAAATATAACACCCCGTTTCAAATAAGTCGGCATCTGGTGTAGCTGCACAAGAGCCTGAGACCGGCGAAATCTGGGTTAGGCCTGTCTGGAGCTGATATGGTCCTGGAATCCATTGCACCAAACTGGCGACCCGGGAACCAGACAGTCTATAATGTCCATAAGACCATCCGTAAGCAGCGTAGTCAGATAGCTATTGGGCTTAGTTCGAAGAAGATCTCCAAGATGATGGGCGGGAATAATTGCGCAATGATCCAACCCATATTTTAAGATGAAATAAAGGAGCCTCAAATCTGGATAGGCAGAGCTTCGGTCGTGGTGTAGGTTGAAAGGGTACATTGCATGGCGCAAACGTCTCAGAGGCTCTTGGCTACCAGCCCAGCCTTCTAATTTTTTGTAACACACTCCACAAAGATTCCCAGACTGAGGATGAAACTTACGTAGTACATGACCATCTTCATGCTGTACGAGTTGGAGATCAACGGAACCGTGAGCTGGCGGAATATCTGGTTGATGGAGCAGAACGCCGTAACTTGTTAATTAGTAAATCTGACTCCCTTTTTAGATTTGCCATCGGTGCTGAATTTCTAAGAAAAGGCGTCGTTAGACACGATGATACGAATCAGCTTGCAGAAGGACAGTTAGTTATCGTGATCCAGGGTCCAGCAACTCAAGCGTAGTGGGAGGAGACACCACAACCCCGATCTGTAGAAGCTGCCAGTTAAGCAATCAGCTCCTGAGCTTGAACTAGTGTTGAGCAGCTTTAATTTCCAGCTTTTGGAACCATTGTACTACTGTCGTCGTTGAGATAGTTAATTGTAATGCCCGCCAGCAACAACTCGTCCTGATGGAGCGGACAACTTTCAAATGGTCCAACCCTCACTTCCAAGTAACTTACTTTTCAGCTGAGGGTATGTGTATGCGCCGAGATCATGGCTCATTGGAAACACGAAGGTTCAATAAAAACTCACTCCAGTTCTCGGGAAAGAGTGCACCGAATAATACAACCCTATGTGTACTGGTTGCGGCTTACGTGGACTGATCTGTGACATGTCTGGATTTTTAATTGCAATTAGGGTCTCCAATTTCTGGGACCCCAATCAGCCGATATCTCACCACCTTAGTGGTTTTGAAGAAGACCATTTATCATAATCAGCAGAGCAATTAGCGTCGTAAGTCATAGGTAGTTAGCAACTTATCTCTCTTATCATACCGTCCAAACAGGTGCTCCATTACCGAGCAGCCCCTCCATGGTGGGACATTTATTATTTCCAAGATTTCAACTATACTAGGTTAAAGGGATGTAGTCTAACCTTGCTCAGGTGGAACTCTGACCGCAGCTATGCTTTCCTTCCCAAGAGAGACAACACCTTCTACGTTACATCATTCTTAACGCTCTTCCCTAGCTATTCGATCTATGTGGAGCCGGCTACTTGTATCGTCATCTAAGTTTTCTTATCAACTGTGAAAGCATCAAATATCGAAAATGCTAATTGTGAGAGCTGTGTTATTGTGACTGCGTGGGAGTAGAGCAACTCACCCTGATGAAGTGGAAAGCATATATCAGTAGCACGAAGCTTAGACATTGTCTAACAATCGCAGCATCTCTATAGTATGTACTAAACCAGTTCAGAGAATTCTTTACTCACTTATCGAAATACAAATGAACACTTCCGGACAATCAGCTGCGCAGACCTCTTATGACATGGCTCTTGAGAACTGGTGGAGTTGTTGCGTTGGCAACGAGATCCGGGCCTTTAAAAAATAACTTAACTGAGCCTTGCTCTTTTGTAAATAATAAGAACTTACTGTTGACTATGCGCTGTCAGACTCAAAGTCTCTTCACATACAGCATAAACAGATTGTTTAAACCAACCATCCTCGTTTAAAAAGGCCAGCATCACCTTATTCCTCACTCAGTACCAGCACATTAGCCTTGGCACTATATTTGTTCTTTTTGACTAGAATTATTCGCGTCTAGGTATGCGTATTACATTCTGAACGATATGGATTAATAATTGAGGCTCAGTGTTAATGATGAAATTGATTCTAGTATAAGGTAGTTGGTAGGTGAGATCTATTCCATTGCAAATTGAAGCCATCGGCGAAGAAGACTTCAGCAGAAGCTTCAGAGACAGCCCTCTAAATCAAATAGAGCGGCAGTACTAGTAAATATGCAAGTAGGAATGTAAAAAGACTGAAGAGAAAAGGGCGAGAGGTAAAACATGCGGAAAGAATTTGTTGATGTTCCATGTTCAAATACTCTAATTAGAACATTTATCGCTAATTTATGTGGCCTTGGAAGCAGTCAACGCGCAGTGGTGACAAGTGGTATCAAGGGCACAGGCAAGTTAATGATAATGATAGTGCAATCCCTCGGCTGTGGGCCTTGGCGTCGAGATTCTGTCAAATTATGATTAGGCGAGGGCCCAATCGAAATAGAAGTGTGTGTCAACAATACCGGGGTTTTTTCCATGTCCTCAACCTGATTGAATGAATCTGCCCACGCCCCGCCCATATCATATAACAGGGTGCCTTGCTTCAGGTTTCTTGGAATAGCTTCGCTACCTATAGAATTCTCACTCGCCCCGTGCGATAGTGCCGTAGACGAAAACATTACGTCTGAGGGAAAGGAAACGTAGCCTTCAACCGCAGAAGCATTGGGTGTTAAAAATCCTAAAGTTGTGGAAAGAAGCTGTGTTGTTTTGGCATTGCGTCAACAGCAACTCGCAGGTTTAGCAAGAACGAACTAGACGTGAATAGGATATATTGATTGCAGAAATTGGTACGTATTGGGGATCACCAGCAGGCTGCTCGCCGATGAAGTGACAGAGGAGAACATGACACATAATACTCTGAGAGAGCAAATCCAAAACAGCGGTGGATATTCGACGCCTTTGGGTCCAGCATGAATCTGAGGCGGGCTGTTTTGTAATGTATGCTTTTGGGACGAAACGACAGCGCAAGGAGCGGTAGTATTATAGGGACCTGTTACCAGGTATATTAGCACCACAGATGGAGATAGACGGACACCAGAACGAGCTTTCTAAGCATCTTTGATGAAGGTTACAGATTAAACACTTAACGGACTAATTAAATCGTCTGCTCAACAAGTTCTCGAACCTGCCTCAGTCACCTCTTCCGTCTGGTGATGCTGAATCGGACGGCCGATCAACCAAGAGGTAGAGACTAAGACTAATAATGGCTATAGAAGGATTGATCAAGGGTCTCCAACCAAACTTGGATGCCATTGGATGGAGACAGATTGGTCGGAATGGGGAGACATCTATTGTCAGTTTGGCTTGTCTCGAAATATTAGGCTGGAGGTATGAACTGGCCATAAGCTTGGCATTAAATTGGCGATTGTCTCCGAGTCCTTGTCAGAACTTGTTCATAGATCGCTAAGAAAGAGCTTTAACAGCCACCGAAAACGACGTCTATAATGGCCACTCCGATCATATCATGAAGGCTTGTCAATGTCGTACCTAGTCTATCCAAGGGAACCGTCTGCATTTACGGGCGAAGACGTGATAGAATACTATGTCACTCCTTGGGAGACGTGGAATTCATTATTTCTTAAGACGACTCAACCATGGCGAAGAAACCTAGCCTAATAGAAAGCCACCCCCGCCCTGCGATAGTCGATGTCAGGACCTCATGTGAATGATTGGGGAAAATGGCCTCACTCGGAAACCGATCTGCGGATTGCCAGGGAGATGGTGCAAGAAATAGTCCGTGATGTAGCCATCAATATGTCAGTTGAAACCAGGCCAACAAGTAGTGGTGCCAGCTTCCACGCTGAACATGTTGTATTTTTGTTGGGTCTTGCCAATCTCGTTATTAATGCCGACAGATTGGGTGCGACGCAGATGAAGGTGGGGAAATCGGCAGTTCTGTGGTCCGCAAGAAGAGCCATTGCCAGAATTTGAAACTCTTCACTCCATGCCTCCAAACTGTTCTCCCATGGGCTTATGGAACTTACTATTAGAGAAACGGATTCCAAGAGACCCGGTGACCTTTTTCATAGCCTGCATTCAGCATCTTATTGCCCGAGTCAACTGTATTGTTTTAATACTATAGCAGCCACAACTAGCCCTGACGAAGCGGACAGCATCAAACAATTCCTCGAATCGTTCCGAAGGTTGTTGTGCATTTCTTTGCTGCCCACTTTCAAACTGTCCGTTGAGGTATAGATCAGACCTTTGGGCTCATTTGCTCTTGGGACCTACATTAATAAGGCATTGTGGCGATATTTCAAGCAAAAATGAGGAAGCAAAGGACAATAAAAAGCCAGTTCAGATTGTAATTAATCTAGCTCTGATCTGAACTTCTAGAATTCTTTACCCGTTGGCATCATGTGGCGAGCCACCTACCAACCTCGTCTGGGGAACAACGGTGAAGTGTCTGTGCTGGTTAGCTCATTCTTTCCCATCATTTGCCAGGGTTAGGGTTAGGGTCACACTGTAGTTCTGAGTTCTCGTTGGTACGGAGTACATCGTATGTACTTGATAGCGGAGACATCTGAAGCTATAATAGCGTGAGAAGATGTCGAATGGCTTAGAATCTGGGATTCCAGAAAGTCCTCTGGTGTAAAAGACTGCGCCCTCAGATCATTCCAGCTTGGTGGGGTTGATGCATCTGGAGACTCAAGAGGGACGTCATCCAGTCCCATAAGGTCGTTATCCAACCAATAACTTCGAGAGAAATATCTGAAATAGCCGAGACTTTGCGATTCTGATGGCGATGGCCAACTTGGCAAGCTAACACATGAGTGAATGCGCCGGCCTGTTTTCATTGGATAAAACTATCTTTCACTCTGGAGCCTTTGACCGCCTTCGTGTGAGCACATGCATCCGTATTAATTCAACCAGACTGAACACTCAACAAGAAAGTTCCTACCTATGCCTCTCTCTTTGAAGTGTCTACTATAGCAGAACGCTGTTCAGTGAGGGTCTGCTGCCATGAAGCCAAGAATAATCCGTCCTTAACTGGATGCTTACTTTGAAGCTCATCATTATAAACGCCGCTCTCTTAATGCCTATAAAACGATGTGTCTGCTGACGTAGAACTCAACTCCGGCCCAGACAATCATTTCTCTCAGACCGATGGCTAAATGCTCTAGTCATACCTATCTACTTAGTGCTGTTATCGATGTAGCTTTAAGTATCAAAAGATGGCTCTTCGATTTATAATCCCTGATACTCTTGAAGCTGTCATGAACGCCACTCTGAGTATCATCGCCACCCCCTTACTAATCAAATCCAGTCACTAGCAGCATCTTGATATTAATAGCGACGAATTATTTCTACATAATACTATCTCTTAACGAGCTCATAGATCCAATATAGATCGATGAACGACATGCTCTGTGCGGACAAGCTATTGGCAACTCCGAGTTGGGGAGTAAATTAAAATCCCCATATTGACATGAAGTTCTTCCTTAGCTGAAGAATCCATTAAATCCATAGAGTCAAAATACAGAAGAGTCTTCTACTTAAATCGAGCCATGCTACTACAGCCAAGACTTTGCCTCATATATGGAAAAGAACATATCTTTGAACGCCCTGCGAACCTGAGAAATATTGCCTGAACCCATTTGTCATTTACAAGTTCGAGAAACCAGTTGCAATAAAAGTTACAAAGCTTCGCGGACACTTCGAAAGTGCGTAGAGCATTCCGCCTGTCTGATTATCACTGATATATGTGTTTTCTCTGAAGTAGTAACCGGAAAAATCCTTGTTTTCAGTGCCTTCATCATGGTAACGCGTTATGCTTGTTCCGTTACAGTGCAGTTGACAGCATCGGTACCTTGATCAAACGAAAGTCCCGTTTCATAGCAAGTCATTTGGCTTCCCGGAGCTTCTAGAGCCATTCTAAACGGAACCCAAGGATGACCATGTCGCTCATAATTTTGTCCTTATGAGGCTTCATGAATGTCAAAGTTCGGTCTACATGAATCTCTGAACTGGGGCGGGGCCACGGAAGCCACATCTCATTGTCGATTCGTGGTGGGGATTGGATGGTTGTGTAAGAGGAATTGTATGTTCACCCCCCCTGCAAGACCATACTGCTTGAAACAGCAGAAATGGTCATCACGCACTTCATACAGATGCTCACTCCTGCCTCCGTATTGGCCATGTGCCAAGGGACAAGCTCAAAATGTAGCTACTGCCCATTCTAAGTAACGGAGTGTTAAAGAAATTATCGATAAGGTACATTTTAAGCTAGAGCAAGCTTACGTACGTAATAATAAAAGACCTTAGCAGCCAAGGAACTCTTTTGATTTGCCTATCATGGTGTGTGCGTCGGAAGAGCCTAAACTTTGGTGAGGTAGTGTTTCTATCTGCCCGTTGGTTTGGACATCTTAATATACCGGGCGGGTTTGGGAGTGTTGCAATAATGGAAAGGATCACTCTGTGCCAATCTACTCATGCCAATATGGGGCACTTGCTCCCCATACAGTGGCCAACCTGACCACCCAGTAGGAAGGTCTGATGGCTTAATACATCCTAGGAAGAGCTAGATTCCCTGCGCTTCCTAGATCAATATGCAGAGGCGACTTTGCGGATTGTTCTGAACGTTGGCTTGTATACATCAAACTGATAAATATCTGAAAGACACAAGGAGATTGTACAGCAGTGTTGAAGAAAGTTGGAGTCCTGCAAAAGCTGTCTGATATGTCGTGTGAAGAGTAGACATAGATAGCCAATGGTGTTGTTTTGACCTCGTGATAGCAGCAACTCGCCTCTTAATAGAGCGAACAGTATACATTAGTGCAGGTACCCTTAACTATTCTGTATCTCTCGACACCAATCACGCTATCTTTTGTTCCGTTTCGTGAGTGAGCTATGAGAACTCCGTCTTTCCATATTTTTTGAGCAAGACTTTTCACCGTGGTATGTGATAAGGTAACCCCCTGAGCAATCACAGTAGCCCAACTGTAACGACCCATTCAAAGCAACTCAGGGCAATCTAACTACATCTGCTAACTGTGTTTCAAGGGGTTGTACAAGATAGATTGCTATGAGATTTATCAAAGCTGATCTCAAGGTACTTTTGAGTCACAATTCTTCTCTCAAGTTACGAGCGACATCTACTCAACTACTGATTCTGGGATGGCCTAAGCGCCACATATCTTCCTCCAGTACACTGCTCTATATATCTGTCATAAAGAAGAGACTTGGGTGGAAGAGATTTATGTCTACTACTGTCTCTTGGGTTTAAAATCCTGAGGCGGCTTTCTCAATAAGAAACCTCCGGAAAGAGTTATGAACTATCTGAACCTACATATTCCGACCGACAAGGACGGAGAGAAGACAGCCTAGGCGACAGCTTAACAAAAGTGGATCAAGGCTCACTATGCGCAGTTTGATGTTAACTCTCTCAGGTAGAGCTTCAATGTTCGAGGATGCTAATGACAAGCTCGAGGACTTGGCGGAGCTGTCTTGTGAGTAGGGCTTGTCGTCGACTCGAGAGGCGTGTTGCATAATCTCTGGATATAGAGCGCCTAAGCCATAGAATCTCGGGTATATCAAGACCGGCTGAAGCCGCTGCCTCGGCCCTATAGAGAGCTGGCAATACTTTGTTCAATGCTGGTGAGCAAAATCGCAAGCTAGCGGCAGGCAACTTATGACTCCTAACATTCACCCTCCCAACTTATTGTCTACCCAGATCTGGATCTTTTGAAGGGGCTTTACCCGCGTCCCATAGATGCAGTTATTCCTCTGCTCACTGGTTTGAGATGCAACTGATATTATGAGAAATAGGACGGCACTTCAACGGGATTGGGCGTCGGCTAGGCCATCTTGCTTACACTAGCATAGATCTTCGAGGCGTTCTTCACCATCGGTTCTTGATAAAAATCGCGCCATTGTCGGTCAATTCATATTTTTGCGCCTGCCTGCTTTACACGAGACAGATCTACTACGTACGCATAAGAATGCGGTTACCTCAAACCACCCCGAGGTGTTAGAGGGGTAACGTGCTACACAGCCACATTCAGACAAGCCACGCTCCTAGAGCAGAGGAGGATGACTTCAGAGCCGAGGGTGGCCCGAAGAAAGGAAAACACCTGCCAACGGAGAGATCTTGGGTCGTGGAACGGAGCCGTGGTCGTGATTTTCCCCCGTCGGGATTATGGATGGCGCCAAGGCCGGGGCCGGAGTCGGAGTCGGAGTTCAATCGGAGGTGCGGGGCCGGCCAGACAATTAGTCTCAATCAAGCGTTCAGAAAGCAGCACCCCGCTGTTGCCTTATCAGGCTGCTAACAGCGCCCAGAGATGTGTACCCGCTCCGGATCGCCGTATTCGCATTCGTATCAGCTGGGCCCACAAATGCGTAGCCACAAAAGCCACGCCACATAAAAACAAATGACGACATACCGAGCCGCAATCCGCTCTGCAATATGTACCAGGAACTAACTTGATGGCCCATACATTCCCTTTTAGTGTAGCTGGCAATGCGACATATTCCTAGGACTCTCTCTCCCAGGTCAGTTATGTCCTCCACTGCCTTATGAGGAGGGAATTTTATTTGGATTCCAGTTCATATCATCCCAGGCCAGCCACCAAGTCAATCAATGCCAGCCGACTAAGACGCAGCGCAAGAGCTCGCCATTAACTAGATCCTATTCCCGTTCCCTCCATCTGTGACTGCCTCATCAGCTGCGTGTCTAAACTAAAGCCAAGACGTGGCTATTAACTCCGCTTCTACGGGAACTCTCTATCTAGTTCCTCAACCCCTCGCAGAACATCAAGATCGGTCGATGGAATATGTACTTGCATAGCACAATGCATTACAATGAATTGAGCAGAACGCGGGAACCTGTCGATCGAGTCCTTTGCATTAAATCTGTGTCGTGTATTTATCGGACTGCTGTAACCAAAACTTTGGCGGACGTCAGAATCGACAAAGTTGTCTGGAACATGATGTTTGTTGACTTGCGAGCCAAAATGTGGCACTTTGAATGTCGCCAGCATAGTCTAAACACAGAGCCATAGTCACCCAGCAAGATGGGACCGACAAGAGAAGACAACTAGAGGCGACTTTTGTATTGAAATGTCAGGTGGCTAATATGGAAATAAATGGAAGGGTCAGGATGGTAAGCAGGCACGACATTCAAAGGCCCGCTACAATAGTCCAAAGTCAAGGTTTCAAGAGATAAGCCGGGAGGGCTTGAATCAATCGTTCAGAAGCAACATCTGGCTGAAGGCTTCTAACCCAACTCAGATAATGAGGGGGTGTAAGACAATTATCTGATCAACAAAGGCATTAAAAGACAAAAAAGCACCCACAAAGCTTCTAGGATCGCCGCAAATTCTGCTTCCTTTCGGTCTCTCCAACATTCCAACCTTCTCTTGCGGATCACCCTCTCTTGCTCTTCCTCCACTTATTCCATTTCCTCTAGTCCCGAAAATTGAGACAATGAAAAAGTGCCAGACTCAAATACCCATTGGGCAAGATCAAACCTCTTCCAGCTGACTCTAGGCGGAAATAGGTGAGCATTCTTATAGAGATGCAACGTGAGGCAGAGCAAGTGGCATTGCGGGATCAGCTGTCTAAAGCTTGACCATCAAAGCTCACAGTCTCCCCTCAAACTAACACATACCGCAGCAACGAGAGATGACACTAGCTTTAGCCAAGGATTTCTCAAATAAATAATCCAATTCAACTAGCTATAACATCACATGCTCCGTCAATGATTGAGGCTTTACGAAATCCGACGATAGTGGGATAGAGCAACGGAGGGATGTGCTTGCCAGCTGTGAGGCAGGCTGTGATATTCTCTAGAATTCTCAGGATATAACATAACGTGGCGTATCTAGGCAAGTTCCGATATGCATGTGGAAGGTATTGCACGTTGTTCTGTATATATGCTCAAGGGCAATTGAGTGTGGGCAACTGATCTCGAACCTTGTGTTTCATGCCGCTTCCCAGAGAGTCACCTCACCGGCAACACCTTTTTGACAGATGAGGGAGACAATAAGTGACTAGAGTTTAAGACAGTTTTATTGCCCCGCTCCTGTCTCTCGAGCCTGTTTGTCGTAATTAGCTTTCACTATGTTGTCAAACCAGATAATGTTGCATCAGATAGGATGGGTGCATTGTGATATGAATAGAAGCTCTTGATTTCTATCTAACTGAGGGCTCGCGGCAGACCTATTTGTAGGTTGCTCTCATAGCTATGATAAGGTTCTCGTTAGACCGGATCCTAAGGGATCCGGGTCTTCGAGACCGGCTTGTTAGGAAGCCGGGTCTTTGAGACCGGCTTGTTAGGAAGCCGGGTCTTTGAGACCGGCTTGCTAGAGATCCGAGCCTTTGAGACTGGTCTTCAGACTTAACAGTTGATAGATGTGACAGATAACCACTTCGTTCTACGCCGGGATGTATTTCCCGTTGCCTATTACCCTCACCATTAAATACACAACATCAGATGATAGAACAGTCCTTAGAGCCCAAGACAATGACAACGAAGACTATTGAATCGGCTATCCTCAAATCAATCTGATCTATTGTCGGGAGTCTCCATTGGAGTGATAATGAAACTGGTCATGGCCAAACGGCTCCCTGTCATAGCTCTGGCGTTGTTGTGGAAATGACCCCATGTATCTTCACTCTTATGTTTGGGTCGTTGACGAAGCCCCTGTTCAGTACGCCAACGCTCACCCTGCAGAATGTCTTGTTCTTTTATAACGAACAAAGCCTAGTCGTTAGGCGTGGCTTTGCATTCTTCACGCCAAATGTGCAACTTCCAAACAAGTTGCAGGCATTCGAGAGAACTCTTCGAAACGAACGTAGGATCCGTACAATGAAACAAGATGATACAACTCGGATGGCCAGGCTACGGCCGGACATCAGGGCAACTTGAGGGTCTAGAGTATCAAGGCTTTCTACAGGGGGCGTGCTACAACATTTCAGAGATAACTCCGAGAGCGACCGGGATGCATAAATCATGATTGGCCGTCCCTTTCTCCTCAACAACTTTAGTGCAGACAACCTTCTTTCTCACATTAGGACGCTTTTCAGCCATCCAGGTGCTAGTTGGCCCGCCTCCCTCAAACCTCTCATGTCTAGATGCATTAGTGATTTCGTTTAGGCAGGCTGGCGCTTGTAAATGAGTCGCGTATCCCACGTAGGTACAGCAGACACATCCCCATGTTCACACTAAGTCACAGGAGAGTTTCATGGTCAAAGACCATCGACTTACAGTACGGAGTATAATTACGAGAGCCAGAAGGAAAACTTTGGTCAAGATGTTGAAATTGTCTACCTTCAAAAGCGAGGACAGTCTTTCAGGTTCATTCCCAGATAGCTACGTAGTTCTCGGTCCTCTATAATGAGCGAACTTGTGGCTTTGAGGTGATCGAAGAGATTTGTCGTAGTCAAGAGGATCGTTGAGCAAGTCTTTATACAAATCCTACCCCTTGTTGATATCGGGGCGGAACTTGACGCTTTAGCTGCTCTGACAAATAGGGTAGGGCATGGTCCCTGCTGAATTATTAGACCTCGAAGACGAATGCGACGACAAAGACAGTGACAGTGAAGACACGTGAGGCTAATCGCCTATCCGCATGGCAACATTTCTCGATTCCGTCTGTTCGGACATGTAGTACATGTCTTTCTGGACGACAAACAAGGCCACAACCTTTCGATCTCAGCCGACAGCTTCATTCTATCGACCGTGGGGCCCAGTAGCCTCAAAGATATTCATGTGAAATACATCACAGAGGTCATGTAACGAGCGTTGGGAATTTCTATCGCCCGAAATAGCCATACCGGCCAGACCTAAATGCTCATTACAACAGACTCACATGGAGGTCTAAATATATGAAGGCATGTTTAAACGTCTTTGCTGTTTGTTAGATGTATTCAGCCTTGTCATGTCTTTAATCTTTAAAGAAGGCAGAGAAAGAGATGTAAGGTATGGGGCATCAGGCGTTGCCGTAGACACCGCTAACGTTAGACAAATTGATGTTCGGGTAAATAGAGTTCGAAATAGATTTCGCCATCAGTGTGCAGACCCATCAGAACCTCAGCTAATCTTTGAATCGTCTTCAAGACGCCATTTTCGGACTTGAGCCATGCGATGCCTGAAGACGTTACTCTCACGACCGTCAAAACTTTCAGTGTATGGCAGTACTGTGTCATCTCATGCTCACGTTTTATCATGTCATCCCAAAGGAGGGTGAGCCCATGCAATAGTGAGATGCAGCGAAGCAGACTACGGGGTTGAGGTTTTTGACCGTTCTTTTATGTTACTCATTTCTGGTGCAGCTTAATAATGAATGTTCGTGGGAAAAGACGTCTATTACTACTGTATTCTACGATATTATACCATTAGAACTCAGTCAAGTGTGTTGATTATCATTTCTCTTTCGCATTCATAGGACTTTTCTCTATATCAACACCTCCTCGTCTGTGTGATTTGACTGGGTACACATTATTTGTACTTACCATTCTAGCAGGACACGCAACGCTGAACAGGATCCTGAATGCCGTGACGTCCCTGAGTAGTCACATGTACATACAAGAGACATTCTCCACCAGTGAGGCTGAGGATGTCTCAGGCTCATCAGAGTTCGACTTCAAATAAAATTGATCCGAGATGCGAAGACCTTTCTTGGATGTTAAAATTTTAGACAGTTGTGCCTGAACAATAATCTTCTCGCAATGGCATGCGAGAAAGAAGGCTGGGTTTGCCTCGAGAATGAATCATCACGCGAGGGAGAAACAATGTGCGAAGGATGAGCATTAGTCTATGAGGAGATTTGAAGAGGATGATATAATGGAAGCTATACTGCCACTTCAGGAGCGGGTTGGGAAAAGAGTCGATGGACCATAGAAAACCAACGTGCCTGAGTTCTACGATAAAGTAACTTTCCCAACAAAGGAAGTCAATAACAACTTGGATATTACCTATATGGGAAACAATATCTCCAATACGATCGCAACCGTCTACGAATAGCTCGTCGTTGACCGAAACAGACCTACCAAACCAGAAAGATGAACATCCTATAGCAATTCACGCAGAGGGGACAGTTATTTGATTGGAAGTCAACTCCAGCCGTCGAGAACCTAGCCAAGTGTATGGCCCCTTATTTCGTTGTTGGCAGATATGTTGACTCTGACATAATTTCTAGGAGGAAGAACCTGTCTACGCTATCCGGAGGCAAGTTGCTAGTACCACAATGTTGAAAAACAGCCTGTAAGATCAAATCTTCATCGGAAATTTTAGTGGAGTAGTGTTGAGAGTTGAAAAAACATCGGTTCCGGGTATTCGGCACAGATGTAGCTGTCAGCTCAATTTACTACTTGAAGACTGTCCGCTCCATCAATGGGCGAGTTGCTGTTAGCACAGTCAAAACACGGCATTTTCTTTTCGCAATGATCCCGATTTGCGTCTGAATTATAGGGCCTTAGCCGACACAGATGATCCTTCCTATGATGGGGGCTTCGCCACCTTCTTTTCGCAGAAAGATCATCATACCACATTATTCTTATGATTTCTGCCGCATCCTAGCTTTATGATCATTCCATAGCCGTCTCAAGTATATCTTCATCCTATTTCGAAACGTTAAGAGCAGATTGATGCCTAGGACGCAGAGACAACTGAACGAGGATACAGCTCCAGTGTATGTGTGTCAACCGGGCGAATTCGATGAGAGATGGTCATTTTATCTGCAGAGATTGTCACTTTGGTATTTGATTTAAGATTGAGCAAGTATTAATTTGTATGAGACCCCGGTTTCTAGGCATTCTAGTAGTCGTATATCTGGCATCGACTTATTTTCCTGGTGAAAGCTCTGGAATTGGGAGTACCGATTTTTTTCGTATGTAGTGGATATATGGCGGCTACTCTAGATCACAGCATCTGCAGGCTGAGCGGCCGGACGTAGCTCAATCACTATCGATTCATTCCATGCTGATTTTCAGACACTGATGCACCGAATTTAGCCAAAAGGAAAACGGAACTCATATATTATACGCGCCTCCTTTGTTTGAAGCAGTCGGTAGAAGAAGCATTATGATGCTGCTAATCGAAGTATGGCAGATGAGGTATTACCGCTTTAAGTTGTGTCTATGGCGTTATGTTTCGCTTCGGTATTGACAGTTGATAACATCTTCCCTGTCCTAGAGGTGATATAAAAGTGCGGACTATATATCGAGCTGCGTAGTTCTCACTATATAGCATATGAAGAGCCCGGCTTATCTCGCTAGGCAGGAGTAGAGCAAAGGAGCAATTAGAAATTAGTTGTTTTAAAGGACTTATGCGTACCTATGAATCTTGCAGACCTAGGAGTTGATTCTAAGAGATAAATGTAGACGATCAGGAGTTATGTCTCTGCAGGCAGCTGCCAAACTCAATTTGCTCTTCATCTGAGTATACAATTTACCTTAGATAGGTACACTAACATGTCACGACGTAACTCTGGTGGTAATTTTCGGAGACATCAGACAGTAGCTGGCCCCTTCTACTTTACTACATCATCTTGTAGATAATCAATAGAGAGAGGTTCTGCAACTCTAATGAGGGAAGCTGGCGTAAGGAGGAGTAGGTTGCTTGCTAATGACTTCTTGAATATCATCCTGCCTTAAGCCAGTTCTTCTTAGCATATACGTCCATTCCCATCCACTTGGAAGTCGGGCACAGACGCATCATTTGCTTTAAAAAGGTGTGAATACGTAATTATGTAGTAAGCTCGGTGCAGATACTCCAGTTCCTTCACATTCAGGTCTATCTTTCGACTCTCTGACTGTCTCACATGGTTATCTACTATGTGAAGGCTGTCCGGCTTACCAAGAGGCCATTTGATACTGGTACGAAGTCTAGGTGACACAGTTTTCTTTCACAATCTCAGCGCTTTCAATATCTAATGCTTCCACGGTTACCAAATATCATCATTATCTACGATATTTCCCCGATGTACTCGTCGTCCTCAGCCTCATCTCCACTATCAGACAAGGCCAGCATGACACTATTAAGACGTTCTTGTGGAACATGTCCCTGATTCCACTCGAAAATCACCATCTCATTCGAAATTATCTTGTCAACAGTTCGTGATCCTACTCAGTCGTCATGGAAGCGACGACCGTTTGACATTTTCGTCATTGACGGTTCTGCAAAGAAGCCAGATGAGAAGTCAGTTGAAGAAAATACTTTCAAAGAGGAATCAAGGCCGCAGTTGCCTACGCCTTAGAAACTCAGGATAACGGGGACATTGTCGATTGGATTGAAAGCCTGGGTAACAATGACTACTTGCAAGCTGTCCACTTCATTGGAGCGAATTGCTGCTGCCACAAAGTCAAAATAACATACTCTAGAAAACAAGGACATGGAGACATTGGTGAAGTTCATGGCCATCAAAGCCTCTGAGAACATCGCATGCATCGTACGTATGGTACACTAGAAAGAGCCCCATCGTCCAGCGCCGCACAACATGTTCCAGGCCCTCATTACTGGAAACGTGACAGATTGAATGCAAGTTAATTATCACACATTTCAAACATTGCCCTAGGTTCAACAGAATTGTGGTGCATGCATCACATCACAAAGACACTGGAAATGTAAGGCCCAGAATTGTCAGAGGAAACAGAGCAACATTGACCACTGGGAGAAAAGACGCAGTTATCTACAGAGAGTACACTCTCTCTTCGTGTTCTTGCATAGTTTCCATACTAGCAAGGGCTAAAGTCATATAACGATCCGAAACTATAGATAGAGTCTGCTCTCCCAAGGCAGTCACCAAGACAACCTCTAAGGAGGTCATGGAATTGCTGAAAACAACACCCATAACAGCGCATGAAGACATGTGCGATCCACAAAATAGTGTAGGGTTGTTGATAGAACGTCTGGGAAGGCAACCGATAAACAATCCAGCCGCATGTGTCTCGCTTGGCAATCAATAACCGCCCTAGGTCGAATCTGGAGTTACGCATCTGACGCCCTATTAATAAACCTAGAACCCGGAAAGATCTCCAATAGGGTTTACAGATACGGCTGACACAAGGGCTGCGTGTTTAGGGCTGCCTTTTCATAGTATCAAACTTCGACAGACCTTTCCTACACGGCCATGGCAACCATATACGAATCGTCCTTTATCATGATTGGGCAGGGCCCCTCGGCTCGAACACTTGGTCTGGGCTTCATTAGGTGGGATCTTCACATTCCTTGGGCGTGTATTACTCCTCTGCGACAGAGACAGTACCTTTCTTGTGTTCCTGAGATTTCATGAGCTCTCAGCTGGCCAGCTTCACATCTTTCTCTCTCATATGAAGCATAAAGGCAATCTCGTTTTCACCATTCCACTTGGAGTGAGCAGTAAAACGCTCCGCCTTGACTAACACCGGTCTATGTCTGCCAATAATACGGGTCTGACTGCTCGCTCACCATTGTCCAGCACGGCCTCCGCCGTAGGATTGTACACATGTTGACGATACAAGACCCTAATCAGACGTCTTTTAATTGCCTTCCCATCGCCAAGATCATCTTTGGCCCGCTGAAGATAGGAATCTTGCCTCACGCTTTGGAGGCTCATCAAGCAGCAGAAAATACACAGCCTCACCTGGTCAGACCTAATACGGATTTCCTCCTGATCTAGCCTTGCGATGCTCCTCGTAGTTGGGGCGCCTCAAACGATATGGATGCCTTATCTGTCTGCATGCAGGTGTCTTAAGACTACTTAACCGAAAGTGGGCGTGTCATCCATAAACGCAAGCAAGTCGCTAACCAGGTTTCGAAATTAGTGACGTATTAAGAAACAAAAAAAATTATTAACATGTTATTGAAGGGACTGCCTCCTTCGGACCTAACCAGGGTGGTTCACCAAAATCAGCATCAATCATTCAGAGTCTTGTGCCTGCAGTTACATGTCCATAAGACTATGCTGGCAATTTCACGATATGTCAACGCTTTATTGTTGTCACCATCGGTTGTCACTAGCTTCGTCAAATATAGTCGGGACGCAGAATGTAATCACTATGCTAGATGGAATCAGTGTGCTGAATGTAGTTAGTAAACTATTCCCAGCCTTCTTAGCTAAGTAAGGAGCAGTCATACCACTGGATCGCACTCACTGGGTAACAAAGAGTGTTCGCAGGCTCTAATGTTTTGACTGTGGTCGGAATTTTTACTAGATGCACCTAGAATACTTGAAGTAGTAACTGGGCGGCAGAAAGAAACCTAGTATTACCTTCAGCGGGCTTTCTTTCCGGCCATAGCCCCAAGATCCACTTTGTCACTGGTTCTGGTTGAGAAGGCGTGAAAGGGAAATACACGGTAAACCTAGCAGCGGTGCGACGAGAGGTTGTGTTAGATCAACCAGCCATTACTTCAACCTTTAGTATCTTTAGAATCCGTCCGCAAGGCATATGGGAAGACAGCAATAGTCGATTGCAGACACCGAAGTCAATTGAAGGTAATTTGTACCTTGGCTCGGCGAGTTTGTTTCGGGCGAGGCTCGTAATGAACATTGTGGAATGGTCAGTTCGGGACGGCGCTTCTACGTATTCCTCCTCTCTACCTCTTGGAGGAATTTGATCTGATGATTGTTCTGTTCACCAGGGACATTTCTGTTTGCTACGTTTTTAGTTCCAATCAGTGCATCTTTAGCAGACCGGCGTGCCCGATGATGCGGTCACACGTACCAATCCAGCAAGCCACCACCCTATTTTCTTTGTTCACCTCACCTCTACTAAGATTATTTCACCGCCACCAGGACGGCACAATTCGTTACCGCCTTCAGCAAGAGCTTAAGTTTTCTTTCCCCTCACCATTCTCAGCTTTGACTTTTCAGTAATGAACTGTGCATCGTTGAAAAGAGAATCCCCGAAGAAAGGATCTGCTCAGAAGAGCAAGACGCTTTGACGGCACTACGCTCTGGTAAGCACCTCACAGACGAGAATTCGCTCAGATGAGCAAATCACTCTGAAGAGCAAGCCGCTCTAATGAGCATCTCTCAGATGAGATTCCGCTCTGGCGAGCAAGCCTCTCCGATGAGAATTTGTTTTGGTGAACAAGTCGCTCAGGCGAGCAAGCCGCTCTGGTGAGCGCCTCTCAGAAGAGACTCCGCTCCGATGAGCAAGCAGCTCTGACGAGCACCTCTCAGACGAGGACCCGCTCTGACGAGCAATCACTCAGATGAGTACCTCTCAGAAGAGACTCCTCTCTGGCGAGCAGGCAGCGCAGACGAACATGTGGCTTAGACCAGCCACCTTGCTCCGAAAGGTCTGATCGCTACAAGCGAATGACTTGGGGCGAGTAGCTCGCTTATGGACGTAGTTTCTTCCCAAAGCGGTTTATCTATTGGCAGAGCTAAAGCCATCTGCCCCTAGTAGTTGCTAGTTCTGGTAAGTAGTTACTAGTTCTCCCAGGTAGTTGCTGGTTCCTCATGTAGCCGCTGGTTCTTTTCTGTAGCTGCTAGTTCCTAAATGCAGTCACTGGTTCTTCTATGTAGTCACTAGTTCTTCCTTACTGGTTCGTTTGCGTGGGTATTCACTGGTTCTTTTGCATAGTCGCTGGTTCCTCTCCAGTGCTGCTAGCCATTAGGCCACATCTCGATGTGGCCTCCAGTCTGCAGACATCTCGGTGAGCCCACGACGTAACTCTTTCAACGCCATATCCAAGTTCCGGCTTGGAACCTTCCACGTTACCATTGCGACAACGTATGGCGCTTCTTTCTTCTTCTTTTAAACACGGACCCTTATTTTGAGTTGGCCTCAACGTCGCGGAAAATAGAAAAGCCATACCCGTCTCTTGGCTCTCCGCGACAAACAAAGAACCTTGGTACATGCTTCTATCACGCAATGACCACTTGTTTTTCCCTGGTGCTTTTTCAATTATTGGGTGTCTTCACCTCTCGCATCTTGGACCTCAATCTGTTTCTTTGACTCAACACTCTACCACCGTCATGTCGCCGTGTCCACCAAGCCGCCCATCTGGCTCTGACCAAACCAGCCAGCCATCACGTCTTTCAGTGCCACGTCTTTCTGCGTCACGTCTTTCCCCGAGGACCTCACCTCGCCGGCGCCCTTTGAAAAATGTGAGACTTCGTCCTCGGCGTCGTGTCAGTTCTTCTGCAATACCTCCTCTAGCTATTCGCCTTTCGATCCAAGGCCATGCAGACCACACGCCCATGCCCCTTGATCTCTACGTCTCCTACGAGAAAGATTCGAATGGGGCCCACATTCAAGTGTTTCCCCCGAGAACTCATCGTCCTGGCTCGATCAAACGATCTTCCGCTGTCGAAGACGATGTCTCTCGTCCGGCTAAGCGCCCACACATTGAAACCCTTCGAGACGACAACCAAGTCGAGACTTGGACAGACGACTCTGATGACTCGGACGATTTGGACCTTGCTATACTTCCACACACCCGAATCTCTCGCCAGGACTCGTTTGATGACACTTGGCCGGTTGAGTGGCATGCCGAAGGACTTCGGGCCGCCTCCCCATCCTATATTGCAGACCTTGGCCTGATCAAAACATTCCCGACTTCGAGTCATGACGACCGTGCTTTTGCTGAGGTTTTCGTACCTGGTTATAATTATGATAGCAGCAGTGGCGATGGTTTTGACAGCAGCGATGGAAACAGCAATATCCCAAGCGAAAGCGACGTCGATGGTGCAGTCTCAATCTCACCTTCTGGCACTTTGATGATGCGACTCGTCTCAATGGTCTCCGTCCTCTTCATTGTGTCCCCTTGCCTCTTCCTCATTCAGATCTTGATGGCCCTCGCCACTCGCTTATTTGCCTCACCTCCACGGTCCGCGATTGCCGTTGACTGGTTCAGCCGAGCATCCAAGATAGAGATGGGTCTTGCCAGCGTGCCTCGTCTAATGCTATTCGGGCATGCAGGCCTAGAGCCGGGTTGCTGGAAGTGCCAGGCCGGCATGAAACGCTTTGAAGGGAAGATTGATGACTTGGAGCCTATTGCGTCTGAGTGGTTCTCCGATTCAGTTCTCTATCCGGCCTATAGACCGTAGGAGTCCACCTCGAACGGCACTTTTGTGCCTGAGAGCTACTTCTTCGATGATATCCAGCATGTCCTCCATTCAACCCTGGTGGACTTGGAGACGATTGCCAGTCACGGGCCGTCCTCATTTCGGTTGAAGCCGGGAAACACCAGGAGCTATACCTCGCTTCCAACTTTTGCACCCAACTGTACCCATTGCCCTTCATCAAAGTCAACAACTCCTGGCGTCAAGGATAGCTGCTCCCGCTGCTATTTCAACACCAGCACTGAGTATTCCCTGAGTGTGTACAACTCGGAGCTATCCCTCGCGCAGCTGAAATATGACCTTGTTGAAGCTTTTGGCATACTATCTCAAATGCGTTCAACGGTGTATGCGATGCTACCCACGACGTACTTGGAGAGTGCAAGGAACCGCGCCAGATATGTGACCCTCCTTCTTGAAAAACTCCGATTGGAAGCTGTCAAGGAGGATTCTAACTGGGGCTCTGATCAGGACAGGATGCGCTGTCTCTACCCCCCCAGACCGAGCGGCGAGATTCCAGACGTCTATGAGAAAGAGGGCTTGATTCAGGTCTTAGGTGCTCAATGCCCATTCCCGTCGCAATTAAAAGAATGGGAAGCCTCTTCTTCAACTGAAAGTATGTTACAAACACATTCTACACTCTGCCAATGACTCCTTTACTCGTGGCCCTTTGTCTCAACCAAGGACCTAAATAAGACACGAGAGGGGGCATGTGACGAAACTCTTCATATCCAATCTAGATGCTTCTCCATCTCAACCCCTCCTATTGTTTGGACTGCGCTTATTCTAGAATCTTTTAGCTTCACTCTCACCATCCCAGCCACCTTGTCTACCGACTGGCCTAAAGACACCAAATGAATGGTCCGACGCACAAGAACGGAATATCACAGCACACAAGTTACTCCATCATATAAACATCGCCATCGATATGAACTTTAGAGGTGGTCTCCATAATGACGATATTCTACCATCATACAGCGACATCCTTGCATGGGGGGGTCAGCTTGTGGTGGTGTGTGATCTCATGGGTAGCCTCAACGACCAAGTCCAGCAAGTCATGCAGGGTTTACCCAATGATGGAGGACTGAATAGAAGCGTAAATCGACTGGCTGATGACGCCATCCATCGTATCCATGATGTCGGACACTTCTTTGACGAAATTGCACTTGTTCGTCTGCGCAAGATGCGTGATATGGCGAGCTCAGGGGTTTCGCTGATGAAAGAGATGAAGAGGCAAGCGACACAACTTCAGAACGATATTGACTATACGGTAATGGACGGTTGGTTGACTGACGACGATACTCAAGGTCACGAGGATGTGTTGAATTATTTCCCGGCAATTCACGACATAATGGAGCAATGGAAGGGCACATACGAGTGGATCGCACAGGAGTATGCCGACATCAACAAGGTCTATACGAGCCGGATGGCCGAGTTCGTCATGCACCGACAGCAGGAGAAGGACGCTGCAAGCTGGGCCGAGCACTCCATCATCTGGTCGAGATGGGCGTTGCGGGACAGCCGAATCGATCCAGTAGGAACTGAGGCCTTGTGCTGGAATCACGGGCCTCTAAAAGCAACAAACGGGACAGTCGTCGACAGTCGAGGGCATGCCACGAGGTGTGGCGATGCAACAGCAAGGCATGGATAAAAGATAACCCAAGGGGTGAAGAGGAATGGCGTAAGAGTGTTTTTTTAGATGGGAGATGGGGTTTGTATCTTCGAAGACACGATTCTGGTTCCCATCAACAATATCTTGAGATGTTGATGCATCTTCATGTTTCATTCTTAGCATGGTGTTAGTTAAGTTAGTATTTGAGGCTAGGTGCAGTAACGGCTACAATAGAAACAAGTAACTAGAGCATATCTGTAACGGTAGTGTTCACAAGCTAGCCTGTACGGGGTATAGGATAGCTTAAGGATGGGTTTCTAAGGGATAGACCGGGGTCTATATTAATAGAACGGTTAGGTCACACTTACTAAGCAGTAATCGTAGTATTACGATAAGTAATAGTCAATATATGATAATATATAGTAATCAGAGTAAATTAAAGTAACTTAGTTATATTAATAGTTAAAGAGCTGCTTATATTAAATATATACTTCTTAAGTCGCTGTTGAAACCGCTGTTCGGACTTGTGTTTCTGCGCTGCCACGTTCCTCGTTGCCGCGTTTCTGTATCACGTGTTTGCATTGCTTGAGTTGTTATGAGACAGGAGACGCAAACCGCAGGCGGTCTGCCCAGAAGAGCCTTGAGGAACGAAGTTAGAGACAAAAATCTCCTCGTCTACTGATCGGTATTACCACAAGAGCTAGAAGAGATGGTATGTGCTTACCACTTACTATAATTAGTTATCTTTCCTCTTTCATATAAGACGTAAGGCGTAATAGAAAAAGACCAGTATGGCGGATTTAGTTAGGCGTTAAAGTACGGATTTTAAGGGCGAAACTTTTAATTAGAAGAGTCAGGTGATTTTAAGGCCTAGAAAAAGATGGTAGCAGAAAACCTTTCGTCACTTCGTGCCTCGTTCCTCAAGGCATTCTGACGCGGGGCTCACGTAGTGTGGAATGATACGAAACCGACGCGGGACTACGCTTAAATTCACGTGACCTAGAAGTCAAGGGTAAAAAGGCGGGGGCATAGAACCTTTCGTCTCTTCGTTCGTTCCTCACTTCGTTCCTTAAGGCACGAAGGATAGCAAGGCTTGCACCCTGATGCAGTAGAAACTCTAGTCATTCTGAGTTACTATTGCCTTAGGCTTGGGTTTTAGGCCTTTATACTATTATTTACTATTGGTTATATTTTTTTTAATGATTTAATCTCTAGCCTCTTTTTAAGTATGCGCTACTTAGGACTATAACTTTAATATACTTCTTAAGTATTTATATAATTATAATATAAGTTAAATTATTAGAATTATTTAATATTTTAAGTAATTTATATATAATTAAAGTTAAAAGTAAGAGTATTATTAGTATAATGTATATAATAAGTGAGTTAGAAATATAAGCGAGTTAGAAATTATAAAATATGTGACGGTCGGGCTTATACTAGGGTTCTAGAGTAGGTCTAAGGCATGTAGTGTTTATAATCGAGTAGATTAAGAACGTTATAGTAAGCAATATAAGTCACGGTCTAGTAATAGTAGAATAGTAGATTTAATATAACTAAGTATATTAATAGCTAGTAAGGCTATCTCTATAAAAGTGCTAAATGAATATGCTTATATATAAATAATATCCTAATAGATTACAGTTTAGGACTATAATCCATCCTTTAGGATCATAGTATGAGATCGTAATCTATCATTAGGATTACAGTTTAAGATCATAATCTATCGTTAGGATTACGGTTTAGAATCATAATCCAATAGGATTAGTTAGAAATTAATAGAGTAGGTATATTTAGCTATTGTTACATAGTCTATGTAGACCGGGCTGTAATATGATATTTCCCCTCCGTTAGTCTTATCCTTAAGGCTATATAAGTAGGCCTTGTATAATTTCTAATATTAGTCTATAACTTCCTTTTGTAAATATTCGTAGATATGCTGATATAATGCTGTAGTGCGTAATAAAGCAAAAGGCGAAGAAGATAACTAAGAAAGCGAAAAAGATATTTAAATGCGAGTCTTTCTAAACTTTTACTATGCTTAATAGCTGCGTTACTAATATACTATGTACGTATTGCTTTAAGCATAAGATCGAGTATTAAATAGAGAATACTGATCGTTCTAATCGTTATAAGGAGTGTATTTATTATGGTTAATCTTGTGATAGTATTTGTATAGTGTCTTTATATATAGTGTTTTCATCCTTTCCTTATGAGCTTATACTAATAGTTCTTTAGTAAATAGGCTGATTAAATAGTAAAAGAAGCTTGCGTAGGAGGAGGAGGAGGCTAGTGATTAGATTATGCTTATCTATAACTAACTGGCTAAACTATAGGCGTCTTTAGTAATAGTAGTGAACCGTTTATCTTAGATTAGGAAGATTAAGAAGAAGGTGAAGGAATGGGGTTTTGATTTATTTAAGTGAGGGATGTAGGAATTAGATAAGGAGGACGGGGTCCTTCTTATATTAAAGGCTTATAAGAAGTGGGTAGTTTATAATCTGCGGTTACTAAGTATTCTAAAGGAGACTAACTAGTCTACCTTCAGTCTTAAGAGTGATTTTAGTAATATTAGTTCTTTAGTTAACCTTAGTATTATTAATGAAACTTCTTTAGTAAGTACTATATATAGGTAAGGTTTTTAGCGGGTTCTTATTGATTGCTGCTTTTAGAGTAGTTTTTCTATTTAATAAAGTACTTAGTCTTATTATTAATTTATTATATATTAATGATTTCTTTAACTTTATATTCTTCTAATCCTTTAACCTTAGTCTTATATTCATTACTATACTTAGTATAAATTATATCTTTTATAGTCTTAAAGAGTAAGATATAGAAGACTGAGTAAAGTCTGACTTTTAATAGTAAGTCTAACTAGTAGTTATTTTCTAAGATTTTTTTAATGATTTTATAAGGTCTGATGTATTTATAGTCTAGTTTTTTATTTTCTCGTTTTATTTCGATGTTTTTTATAGTAAGGTATACTATGTCTCCCTCCTAGAAGGATGGTCCCTTTATCCGTTTTCTATTATAATATTTTTTCATCTGGTTTCTAATAAATTCAAGTTCAGTTCTTATTTCTTTATATAGATTTTTTAGTTTTTCTAATATAAGGATGGCTTTAGGAATAATCAATCTATTGTAGCTTACTTTATAAGCATTAGAAGTGAATCTAAAATTAGTATATACTAGAGTGAGTTTTGTGCTTTTATAAATAGCTATATTATAGCTTAACTATGCAGTTAGTAGCTTCTTAACCTAATCGTTCTATTTATAATTAATATAGTAGTAGAAGTACTATTTTAGTATTTGATTTATCCTTTCTATCTGTCTGTCTATCTAGGGTTAGAATGCTATAGAAAGTCAGTAGTTTAATCCTAAATAGTTTATTAGTACTTACTAAAACTTAGAAGTAAATAGGGGTCCTCTATTAGAGAGAATTTTTAAGAGTAGCCTATAAGTACTAATAATATTTCTTAGGAAGATATAAGCGAATTGCTCTATATCTATTAATTCCTAGTAAGGTATAAAATAGGAAAATTTTATAAGTCTATTTATGATAATAAGAATGCTATTATAAAGGGTTCTGGTTATAGGATCCTTTAATAGGGGTAGCTTTATAATGAAATCTATTATAATAGAGTCTTATAGTTATATTATAATTAGTAAGGGTTGTAATTCTCTATATAGTTTATAGCATTATGCCTTAGTTTTTATATAAAGGTTATATTATTAGATAATAGTTCGAATTACTGCTTTTATCCTAAGGAATTTATAGGTCATTTTGATTCTATTAAGGGTTTTATTAACTCTCTAATATCTATATAGCGAGTGTTTATAGATTTCCTGTATAAGTTTATACTATAATTCTTTTAGAACTTACTATTTCTTTATTCATTTGTCTTTAGGTAGTGTATTATTATGCTTCTGGATTTATTTAAGTAGTGGGTTTCCTTATTCTACTAAGTATTATATTATAGTAATCGTTCTAGAGATATATAACTAGTCCTTAGGGCATTTAGAGTATTATACTATTAAGTCCTTTATAGTTCTATATATATTTTCTATTTCGTAGAATTCCTCTATTTATATAGTAGCTTAAGTAGGTATTCTATTATATGCCTAGTTATAGTAGTATTATATAAGGTAATTCTTTATATTATTTAGTATAATGATTCTACTGTCTTTGCTTTATTTAATATGCTTCTTTTAGGGGTGGTTACTAGTAACTTAGTTAAATTAGTAATTATTTAGTTCTTCTAGTTTTTTTAAGTATTCTGCTAGTAGTTGCTTTAGCAAGTAATACTTTGGGCATTCTTTAATTGCGGATTGAAGTGTATTATCTAGGCTATATATAAGGTATGTTTTAGTGATATATTAGTATAGTATGTTAATATTTCTGTTATATAGTCCTTCTATATATAAGTCTTATACTATCTAGTATTAGAAGCTATTAGGAATGATAATAAGTCTGTTTTTATATATGACCTTTCTAGTATGTCCTTAGGCCTAGTCTATTTAATAGAGTGCTAGTCTATCGTTTTAGATTAGTTCTAAGTATTCTAGCTATAGAGGTGTTATTCCTTTCTAGGCTCTTATAATGAATTTCTATTTTAAGTGTCCTTTAAGTATAAAGTATAGGAGTTATTTATTAACTATTCTTTTACTATTATTAAAATTACATTATTAACTAATAGTATTAGCTCTTCTGTTTTCTAAGCCTTTATAATAAATAATAGTATAGTCAAATTCTAAGAGGTATTTAGCATACTATAATTATTATCCGCTAAGTTCTTAAATAATAGTAAAGTATAAGATATTTTTATAGTTTATATAGACCTTAATCTTATATTTACTTCTTAGGAGGTAATATTAGAATTCCTTAAAAGCATTAATAATTATAAGGAATTCTTTATTATAGATAGGATAATTAAGTTCTATACTATGCATTTTATAGGAGAAGAAGGCGATAGAGTATAATATTCTATTATTATTTTGTTATCCGATCTGAGCGCTTTATATAAAGTCCGAAGAGTCTGTTTCTAGCTTAATTTCTCATTTAGGGTTAAAGGTTGCTAAAATAGGCTTACTTAAAATAATCTCCTTAATTTTATTAAATGCATTTTTAGTATTAGTATCCTATTAGAAGTCTGCTCCTTTTTATATAAGGTTAGTAAGTAATATAGTGTATTTACTAAACCCTTTAATGAATTTTTAATAGTAATTAGTGAATCTAAGGAAGGCTTATACTTCTATAATATTTGTTAGTTTTAGTTACTTACTAACTGTGGCGATTTTCTTTAGATCTATCTTAATCTTATTATAAGAGATTATATATCTAAGAAATTCTACTTCTAGAGTATAGAAATGACTTTTCTTTAGTTTGATTAATAACTTATAGTTTTATAGTACTTATAGTACTTTATGAATATACTTAGTGTATTCTTCTTCTATTTTAGAGAAGATAAGGATATTGTCTAAGTAATATATAATAAATATATTAAAGTACTCTTATAGTATGTTATTAATTATTTATTAAAATGTAGTTAGTGTATTTATAAGTCTAAAAGGTATAATAAGGTATTTATATAATCTAAACTTTATTTAGAAGGCGGTTTTCTATTTGTGTCCTTCCTTAATGCGGATAAGGCTATATGCATTTTTAAGATCTAGTGCTATAAAGAACTTCATTCTATAGAGTCAGTCCTTAAGCTCTATAATAAGTAGTAATAGGGTTCGATCTTTTAGTATAATATTATTTAGGCAGTAGTAATCTATAATAAGTCAGAGTTTACTATTCTTTTTAAGAATGAATATAACTAGATAGCTAGCTAAGGACTTTAATATTCTAATATATCCTTTATGTAATATATTTTTAATATATTCTTTGAGTATTTATAACTATATTTTATTAAGGTTAAAGATCTCATAGAATATAAGTAATGTTCTATCTTTTAGTATAATTTCATAGTCCTATTAACTGAATTCTAATAGTCCTATCTTAAATTCTTCTATAAAGAGTTTTTTATAAATATAGTACTATACTAATATGTTCTTAAGCCTATTATTTTTAGGATTCTCTTATTATTCTTTTTTCTATTTCTTAAGGTCTTCGTTTATCTCTTTAAACTATTATTAAAGGCATTCGATCGTTCTTTAGAGTGTGCTTTTCTTACCTTTCTGATATTTATATTATATTCTTATTAGGGGTAATGAGGTATCTATTGTTTTCTTATGCGAGTTCTTACTCTTACTGTCTTTAGGGGTTAAGATTAGAGATTCTCCTTCTTCTAAATCGCTTTTATTATTACTAAGGAGTATATTATTATTACTAACTAGTACTTAGCTAGTTCTCTAGTTAATATATAGGTTATATTTTCTTAACTATAAATACCTAAGTATAATATTATAATATCTTATTAGAATAATATTAAGAGTAATGCCTTAGTTCTTTCTATTAATAAAAACCTTTAAGTAATTAAGTTCTTTAATAATCTATCTGCTTTTATAATTAAATATATTGCCTTTAAGGTTATGCAATATATAGGCTTCCTTCTTATACTTTTATAGTAGCTTTAGCTTATTAACTACCCTAAGGTTAATATAATCTGCTTTAGCTCCGCTATTTACTAATATAATAAGTTATATACTATTAACTTGCACTTATAGCTCAAGTGTCTTTCGTTTTATTACTATTTGTACTATATATAGAGCTTTAGATAGAGGTAGTTTTCCTTCTATATCATCGCTTGCCTATCGCTCTTCTATAGGTAGCGTTTATCGTTTTTTATCTATAGTGCTTACATTCGCTTAGTATAGTTAGCCATTAGGTCTTTCCATTCGTCTTATTATATATACTATAGGTTAATCTTAGCTTAAGTATAAATTAAGCAGTCTTCTTTATCATACTGCATTAGGTTCGCTAGTCCTTTAATATATTCTAAAGAGAAGAACTTATTAAAATACTCTAGGATTATGATCCTATTAATAGGTCTGAAACTCCTCATTTAGTAGCCCTTGATTTTATTATAGAGGTATAGTATAGATACTAAGTGATTTTCTAGTTATATAAAGAAGCAATTGTTTTTCTATTTACTATAGATATGCTTCTTATAATGTAGGTTATAGTATAAGATCTATATAAGTTTATAATATTAAGGGTTATCTATTTTAATATAGGGGTCGTTTAAGAACTTTCCTTAGGGTATTTCTTCATTACCTTATACTTTGAGCTTTAATCAGGTATAGATATAGAGGTCCTTCTTAGCTTAAGGTTCTTATCTTTTTCTAACTATTTACTAGTATTGATCTTCATTATTTATCTATATATAGACTCCTTATAGGTTAACTTCCGCTATATTTTACTATTCCTTTGCTTCTATTAGGGACTCCCTATACTCTTTATAATAAGGGTCTGCTCATTTATTATCATTACTATCTAGGTATTCTTCTGCGAGTATGAGGATAAGCTCTAGTTCCTAACTTAATTATTCATCTAGGATATAATAAGCTTCTAGGCATCGCTTGCCTTTAGCTATTCCGCTTCGCAAGGGTTTATAGTACTTATTAGTACTAGTATTTTATCATTTGCTGCCTTACTTAGGTTTTTCATTATTATAGAGCTTATTCTAGATCTATTTGCCTTTCTTAGAAAATGATGCTAAGCACTCATTCTTTATATAACTGACTTATTAATAGTTATAGTTATTATTAGTTTATATAGCTCGGGTCTTAAGTAGTTAGAAAGTTATACTAAGTACGCTTCTTAGCTAACTGTAGTCTACTTTAATCTAGCTTGATTATTTATTAAGAATTTCTTCCTTAACCTTCTTTTAATAGGACTTGCTATCTTTAAGGATAGGTATGAATCGTATTATTCGTTTATTGCCTTTCTTAACTATTATAAGGATTTTCCTATTTGTACTTACTAAGGGTCGGCCTTCTAGGATCGGAGTCTAACCCTAGGGCTGCCTGATTAGGATGATCCATTATAGGAAATAGAATCCTAGCAATGGTTTTAGTTTATATAGCTCGTTCTTAGCTTCTTCCTCTATTTTATATAGCTAGCTGGAGTGTAGTTATAGTATTCCTTTAGGTATGCTAGATTCGTTATAACTGCTTCTAGTTATAGCGAAGGTCTTTAAAAAGTGCTAGTAATTAGTAAATCGGAGGTTCTTACCTTTTAGTATAGGCTTATACTTCTAATTTATTTTAGGGCTCTAGCACTTATTCTTAAAGTATCCTATCTTACTATAATTCTAGCATTTAACTTTAAAGTAGTCTTACTAGGCTGCTCTAAGTTCTATAGGTCTGGCCTGAGTTCTGTAAGAAGTATTAACCCGGTTCTTATCTTTCTAATTATCTTAGTTCTTTAGGTAGTACGGGTTATAGTTACTTCCTCGGCCTCTTCATTAGTTCTCGGCCTTCTCCTTTCGTCTTTTATACTATTATTCGTTAATCTTAATAGCTATAGTAATATACTTAGTGAGTATGTTAGGTTGGTCGGCTTTATATAGCTTATTCTTAATTTCTTCCTTAAGTCCTTAGTAAAAGATTTCTATAAGTATGTTATTATCCTATTCTAATTTAGAGGCGACTTATTAGAATGTAATAATATAAGTAATAATAGATTGCATTTACTTAATCTTATGGATCTTAGTTATAGCCTGCCTTTCTTTATTAATTATATTAAAAGTATCTTTAAGTGCTTTTTTAAAATTATTCTATTCTATAAAGATATTAATAGTATCTTAGTCCTAGCTTACTTTATTATTATTTAAGAAGTCCTTTATAATTAGTTTAAACTAGTCTTTAGTATTCCTAATTATTAGATTATTTATAAATAATAAGCATACTTCGGCTAATATAAGACATTATAAGAAGAATCAGAAGTATCCTTTTATCTTAGTAATAAATAGAATTATATCACTTAGTAAACTATTAAATAGTTTAGGCTTTAGTAGCTTAATCGTTTCTCTTAGGTCGCGGTCATTATTCATAGTTATAGTAAGTGCTATAACCAGTTAATTCTACACTTATCGCTATAGGGTTTAAATAAGGGTATGAAGTTATTAGACCTCTATTACTATTTTAGCGTTGCTTAGTGGGGTTGTGTATACTAGGAGTGCGGGTATACTGCTTAGAGTAATAGGAGTTCGGTTTATTCTAGATATACTAATAGTATGAGGTATTACTTAGGTTAATATAGTAATACACTAAATAAGAGCTATTAATATATAACAGTCAGGCTTATACTAGGGTTCTAGAGTAGGTCTAAAGCGTATAGTATTTATAATTAAGTAGATTAAGGATATTATAATAAGTAATATAAGTTATAGTTTAGTAATAGTAGAATAGTAGATTTAATATAACTCAGTATATTAATAGCTAGTAAGGCTATCTTTATAAAAGTACTAAATGAATGTACTTATATATAAATAATATCCTAATAAATTACGGTTTAGGACTGTGATCCATCCTTTAGGATCATAGTATGAGATTATGATCTATCGTTAGGATTATAGTTTAAGATCGTAATCCATCATTAGGATTACGGTTTAGAATCGTGATCTAACGGGATTGGTTAGAAATTGACAGGGTGGGTATGTTTAGCTATCGTTATGTAGTCTGTGCAGACCGGGCTGTGATAAAATACACTTTAAACTGAAATTTTAAAAAAGTTCTTAAAAAGTTAAAGTCTAAAATAATTAAAATTTTAAACCTAGCTTATTTATAATATATCTTATTTTTAGGAATTTTCTTAAGCTATATATACTTATAGTACTAGTAATATAAAATTCGCACTATTTCTTTTACTATTTTTACTTATAGTAAGCTTAATAAATTTTTTAAATTCTTTAAAAAATACTATTTTATAAAAGATTTTCTAATTTATTCTAAAATTTGTTTTTAAATCTTAATAAATTTTATATTAAGTTTTAAGAAATCTGAAATTATGAATTTTAACTATATAGTATGCTTTCTGACTTACTTATATTTCTAACTCGCTTATTATATGTATTATATAATTAAGTTATAGCTTAATTAATTTAAATTATAATAATATTTTATGTATTTTTAATTTTATTACTTAGACTTAAATTAAATAATATTTAATATATAATATAAGAGTTAGTATATTAAGATATTATAAAATAAATTTAAAAATAAGTAATGTACTTTATTAGTAAAATTAATTATATAGGCTATTATTCTACTATTAAAACCGTTATTCAGACTTTTATTTCTATATTACTACGTTTCTATATTATATATTTATATTACTTAAGTTATCTTAAGACAAAGGACTCGATTAATTAAATCGACCTAGTTATAAATAGACTCTTATCCCTCTTTTTCTAAACCTTCCTCTACTAAATCCTTTAACCTATTATAATTAATATTAAAAGTAATTATAATAAGATTCCCTTAGTTTTTAATATATTAATTATTTTATATATTAATAATAGTTATATTATTTATAACTTATATTATCTATTCTTTATTAATATTAATTAATAATTTAAAAAATACTATTTTTTCTAAAGATATTTTAAATACTAGCTTTATTACTAATTACTTTAAAAAGTATTATTTATTTTTAATTTAGTTCTTAAATTATTAATTACTTTTAAAAAGGCATAGTCTTAAGAATATCTTAATTTTAAAAATCATTAAAGTAACTTGCTTATTATTAAAGAGTTACTAAGTTTTAATAGTTCTAGTTTCTTTAAGATTATATTCTATTATTATAGCCTTTAGTTTATTAAGAGTTTTTATATTCTTATTAAGCTTAGTATTTAAATTATATATAAAGAGAGTATAGTAATTATTAAAATCTAAGTTATTAAGAGTATAAAGTATATTATATTAGATATTTATTATAGTATTTATTATAGTTAGTCTTTAATAAGTTAAATTATAATATAATTAGAATTATAAAGAGTTAAATTATAATTTAGAAATATAATAAAGTACTTTAAAATGTGATAAACCCTTATAGAGCTTTTATTATATAATGATTTTGCTTTCTAATATCTAGCTTTTTTATCTAGCTTTTTAATCTAGCTTTTCTAGCTACTTAACGCATCTTTAAGGGTTAAATAAGACAGCAAGGCTTATACCTTAATACAGTAGAAACTCTAGTCATTCTGAGTTACTATTGCCTTAGGCTTGGGTTTTAGGCTCTTACACCGTTATTCACTATTGGTTGTATTTTTTTTTTTAACTGTTTAACCTCTGGCCTCTCTCTAAGTGTGCGCTGCTAAGAACTATAACCTTAATAGGCTATTATTCTTAAATCTTTATTTATTCTATTTAAGACATTAATTTCTTATATTAAAGTAAATAGATATACTTTACTATTATAAATAAACTAATATTCTTTTTAATTACTGTAAATAATAGCTATATTATAAATTACTATATTTAAATTAAAAAGGAGAATTAGATTATTATAGCTTAAAAAAGCTTATAATTATAAGAATTTAAGTAAAATAAGGTAATTTAGAATTAATAGCATTATTATAGTAATTGCTTTATTATTTAATTCGTTAATATAGTTCTAGCTTTTATTTTAAAAATAAGTAATACTACTTAACTATATAAAGATATAATAATATCTTCTTTATATATTCTAAATTATAATAAAAAATAGTATTGTTAATTAAATAGAAGTAATATTATTATGTATTTTTAAAAGAAAATATAAAAAAGTATTTAATAATATATAAATATTTAAAATAAACTCTATAAAATATTATATATATTATTACTTTTTAAATTATAATCTTTATTTAATATTAAAGTAATCTTAAGATTATTCTATTTAAATAATATATTTAATTAAAGTTATTATTTAACTTTATATTTATAAACTATATTAATAGTTTTATAAATTATATAATAATATATATATTTATTAAATATAGAAGATATATTAAAGTTATAATCCTTATTAGTATACACTTAGAGAAAAGCCAGAAATTAAATCATTAAATTAAAATATAACTAATAGTAAATAACAGTATAAAGGCTTAAAACCTAAGCTTAAAGCAATAGTAACTCAGAATGACTAGAGTTTTTATTATATTAGAATATAAGCCTTACTATCCTATTTAACCCTTTAAAATGTATTAAGTAATTAAAAAAGCTAAATAGAAAAGCTAGATAGAAAGGATAAATATTAAAAAGCAAAATCATTATATAATAAAAGCTTTATAAAAGCATTATATTTATTATATTCTAAGCTTATTATTATTCTAAGTTATAATTTAGCTCTTTATAATTCTAAATTATAATTTAACTTATTAAAGACTAAAATAAATATTATAATAAATATTTAATATAATATACTTTATACTCTTAATAACTTAGATTTTAATAATTACTATACTCTCTTTATATATAATTTAAATATTAAGCTTAATAAGAATATAGAAATTCTTAATAAATTAAAAGCTATTATAATGGATTATAATTTTAAAGAAATTAGAATTATTAAAACTTAATAACTTTCTAATAATAAATATAATATTTTAATAATCTTTAAAAAAAATTTTTTTTTAAAATAATTTAAAAACTAGATTAAAAATAATTAATAATAAAACTAATAATTAAAATATTTTTAAAAGAAATAGTACTTTTTTAAATTATTAATTAATATTAGTAAAGAGTAAATAATATAAGTTATAAATACTATAACTATTATTAATATATAAAAAGATTAAAAGTAATATAAGGATATAATAAAGAGAGGTTTAATAAAGGAAAATAGATAAAAGTCTATTTATAATAAAGTTAATTAATTAATTAAGTCTTTTATTTTATAATAACTTATATAATATAGATATATAACTATATAAAAATAAATCTAATAATAAGAAACACAGTATATAAAAATATAAGTCTAAATAGCAGTTTTAATAATAATAAAAGATATGTATTTATAGTAAATAGTAAGTATTAATTATTATATTATTATTATAAGTATATTATAAAATGAGAACTTTTAATTATACTTATAATTATATTAAATACATTAATATTTAAAATACTTATATTTTCTTTATTCTCTTTATTTAAATAAATATTTAATAATAATATATTAAGTATAAAAAATCTTATTTATTGATCTAATACTTATATATATATACTATTTTAAATATTATAGTAATTTGCTTTTAATCTAATTAATATTTATATTTAATATAAAATTAAAAAGAAAAGCTAAAATACTTAAAAAGATCCTATAACTTAATAAAAATATAGTATTATACTTTTATATTTTAATATAAGTAGTTTATCTTTACTTTTTTATAAAAGTAATTATCTTTTACTTTTTAAAATAAGTATAAATAAAAAATAAAAGAATATATTCTTAAAGACTTATATTTATTAATCATTATAAATATTAAAATAATTTACTTTTAAATTAAAGAATATTTATATATAATAATAATTTAAATAATAAAATTAATATATTTTACTATTATTAAGTAATTAAAAATAAAAGAATATTATATTTAACGTACATGATAAGCTTATGTCACAGACAAGTATGTATCACACTTGGATTTTCACCTTAAATCGCAATTTTAAAGAAATTGCTAAAAATCGAAACTAAGCCTAAAAAAGCTAAAAACCAGAATTAAGGTTAATTAAATATAAAATAATATAAAGAAATTTTACTATATTTTATTTATTTTTATTTATAAAGCTATTAAGAAAAAGCATATTCACACTGTTTTTCTTCTTAAATTTATATTTTAAAGGCTTAATAAATTAGCTAAAAGTTTATAAAAATTACTCTCTTATGACTTTTTTTCAAGAGAATCTAATATTAATTTTCTAGAAATCTAATAATTAAATATCCTGTTTTAGAAAATCTAAAATTTACACTTTTAGCTGTACAGTATAGGTGTGACATATACTTATTTGTGACATAAGCTTATCATACACGTTATACTATTTAATTTAATATTAATAATTCTTTTTATTATTAATTTATTTAAATAAAATATTAGATTTTATAAATTAAAAAGCTATTAATATATTATAAATATATATAATTTAGATATATAATAAGAAAAAGTAAGTTAATTTTAGTTATTAAATAAATAAAAATATCTATTTAATTTATTTTATTTTTTATAAGGACTAGCAATATAGTATTATATTATTTTAATATTAATTTTTTTTAAATTTAAAGTAATTTAATAAAACTATTTCAGAGTTAAATATTAAAGTTATAATAAAATAACGCACTTTAATAATAATACGTATTAAGCTTATATTAAAAAGTAAGACCTTTTAGGTTATTAATTATTAGTATTTTATAAAAATGTTTATTATAATTAAAAGTAATTAAAATAAAATTAGTATACTTAAAGAAATACTATAATTATATATTAATAAAGTGTATGAAACTAAAGAAGTAACTAAAGATAAGTTATATAAAAAAAAACTATTATTAGAATTCTACTTTTTATAGTAAATTATCTTAAAAGGTCTAAAGAAATTTAAACTCTACTCTTAAAAGAATAAGAATAATTTAATTAAAATAAAAAGATTTTTAGTATAATTAAAAAAAAGAATAAATATATTATATAAGTTATACTTTACTATTAAAACCATTATTCAGACCTTTATTTTTATACTACTATATTTCTATATAATTATATATTTATATTACTTAAGTTATTTTAAAATAAAGGACTTAATTAATTAATTAATCTAATTATAAATAGATTCTTATCCTTCTTCTTTGAATTTTTAAAAACTAACCTTCTTTTACTAAATCCTTTAACTATTTTACTAAATAATAAAATTCCTTTAATTTTTAAGATATTTTTTTAACTATATATTAATTAATATAATATTAACGTATAACTATATAACTTATATATTATTATAGGTTTTTAAATTATTAAAAAAAGTATTATTAATAATTATTATTTCTTTTATTTCTTATTTTAAACTAATTCTTTTAATAAGACTTACTTTATCTTAATCTATTAGATTATATCTTTATTTAATAAGGCTTATAAAAATAAATTTTTATAAAGATATAATAATTAATAATTATTAGCTAAATAAGCCTTTTATAATTAGGCTAATTAAACTTAGCTTTTATTATATATTCTTACTTAGATAGATAAAATACTCTTTATAATCTAAATAGTAAGCTTTAATCTTCTTTAATTCTTTTAGTTTATATATATATAAGATAATTCTTATATACTAGTATTAGTAAAAGTCTACTAGGCTATTGCTTGATATACTATATGCACATTATGTTATTTATTTAGTCAGGGGGGTTACTGTGATTGAATTGCAATGTAACGGGAATTGTAAAGCGGTAATTGAATTGTAACGTAATTGGAATTGCGACGAGCTTGGAATGCGATGAATGCAGAGCCCTCATGAGGCTTTTAATATATAACAATTTTGCCTTCTGATATCTAGCTTCTCTATCTAGCTTTTCTAGCTGCTTAATGTATTTTAAAGAGTTAAATAAAATTATAAGGCTTATACTTTAATATAGTAAAAACTTTAGTTATTATAAGTTACTATTACTTTTAGCTTAGGTTTTAGGCCTTTATACTATTATTTTATTATTAGTTATTTTTTTTTAACTATTTAACCTCATGCCTCTCTCTAAGTGTGTACTACTAATTACTATAACCTTAATAATTATTTAAAATAGAATATAATTATTAATAATATTTTAAAGTTAAGCGTTAAAAAGTAAAGTAATATTATTTAATAATCTTGCTTTTAATAGCTAGATATAAAGAGTATATAAATTATATAAAGAAAGTATAAGTTTACTTTTTATAATAATTAATTTTATACTTTATAACTTAAGTCTTACTTATAATAATATTTAGCTTTAAACTTTATAATTAGTATAAGTAAAAGCTAGTATATAAAAAAGACTTTTATAAAAGATATTAAAATATTATTAAAGCTATTTACTTTTACTAATTATAATATTAATAGGTTTAAATAAAATAGTTTTAAATAATATTTTAATAAACTAAAAGAATATAATAAAAAAGAATAAAAGAACTATTTTATAAAAAGGTCTAAATAAAGAATAAGTCTATTATTTATTAAAATCTTAAGAAAATTATTATATATAATACTTATAAATTAAATATAATGGCTTTATTAAGATTATATAATATAATAAAGACTAATTCTTCTTTTTAAAATACTTTTAAAAGTCTATTAATAAAATAACTATAAGTAAATTAAAAAAGTAAAATAATACTTATAATTAATAAAGTAAGTATACATAAATCTTAAATAATAATGAAAATTAACTATTAGCTTTACTAACTTTAAAATAATACTAAAGAATTTAGTAATTTATTTATTATTCTCTTTACTAGTAATTTTTACTAATTTTAATTTATTAAAAAGAAGACAATTTTCTTATTAAATTAAATTTAAATATAAAAAAAAAGATTAATTTTTTACTTTTATTTAATAATATAAGTATAATAAAGCATATTTTTATACTTGTTATTTAAAGTATATTAACTAATGTATATAATAAGCATATTAATTAAATAAGCTTATTAATTAAAAATTCTTTAACCTTTTATCTTCTTATTTAATTAATTAATTCTTAACTATTTAAAATACTATAATTAAATAATAAAGCAAATATCCTTTTTATACTTTAAGCCTATTAAAAAAACTTAAAATTAAGTCTCTAATATACTATAAAGATTTATTAAGTTAAGTATAATACTCTCTTTAACTAAGAGAATAGTATTATTACTTATTATAATTAGATCCTTAAATTATATAAACTATCTAATCTAAAAGAATAGATTATTATTCAGTTTATTCTTAATTTAGATTTATAAAGATTTCTCTTTATTATTAAAACTACTATTCAGACTTTTATTTCTACATTACTGCGTTTCTATATAGTCACGTGTTTATATTACTTGAATTATCTTAAGATAAAGGACTTAATTAATTAATTAACCTAGTTATAGATAGACTCTTATGCCTCCTCCTCTAATTACAAAGAACTAACCTTCCTCTACTAAATCCTTTAACTGATTCCCTTAGTTTTTAATACATCACTCCTTTAGCTGCATATTAATTAGCATAAGGTCAGCCTATAATTATATAACCTATATATTATAATTAGTACTCTTTAGGTTATTAAAGAAAGCATTATTAATAGTTAATATTTCTTTTTTACTTTTCTTTAAGCTAATTCTTCTAATAAGACTTATTCTATTTTAATCTATTAGATTATATCCTTATTTAATAAAGCTTATAAAAATAGGTTTTCTTAAAGAATATAATAACTAAAGATTATTAATTAAATAAGCTTTTTATAATTAAATTAGTTAAACTTAGCTTTGATTATAAGTTTTAAGTTAAATAAATAAGATACTTTTTATAACTTAAGAAATAAGTTTTAATCTTTTTTAATTCTTTTAATTAATATATATATAAGATAATTCTTATATATTAGTATTAGTAAAGGTCTGCTAAGCTATTATATAATGCACTATAGGCATATTATGTTATTTATTTAGTTAGGAGGGGTTATTATGAGTTAGTTATATTGTGAGTAAGTAGTTGAATTGCGATGTGAGAATTGTAAAGCAGTAATTGAATTGCGATTTAGAATTGCGATAAGCTTGGAATGCGATGAAGTGACCTTTATAGGGCTTTTATTATATGATGATTTTGCCTTCTAATATCTAGCTTTTCTATCTAGCTTTTCTATCTAGCTTTTCTATCTAGCTTTTCTATCTAGCTTTCTAGCTGCTTAATATATCTTAAAGGGTTAATTAGGATAGTAAGGCTTATACTTTAATATAGTAAAAACTCTAGTTATTTTAAGTTACTATTACTTTAAGCTTAGGTTTTAAGCCTTATACTATTATTTATTATTAGTTATTTTTTTTTTTTACTATTTAATCTCTAGCCCCTCTCTAAGTATGCATTACTAAGGATTATAACTTTAATTAATAAAGATTTCTCTTATAATTATATAGTATTAAAGAAATAGCTAACTAATTACTTATTAATTAGAATATATTACTTATTAATAAGTATTAAGCTTTAAGCTTTATTAAATAATAACTAGATTTTAAAATACATTTTTTTTATAGATATAATTACTAAAAGGCTAAATATAAAGATCTAACTATTATTTATAATTAGTTTAAGTATATAAAGAATATAATTATAAAATATAGTCTTACTTTTATTAATATTTATAACTTTAATAAGACTAACTTTATAATAAGCCTAATTATAAGTAATATGATTATTATTAAAGTTATAGTTCTTAGTAATGCATACTTAGAAAGGGGCTAGAGGTTAAATAGTAAAAAAAATAAAAAATAACTAATAATAAATAATAATATAAAGGCTTAAAACCTAAGCTTAAAGCAATAGTAACTCAGAATAACTAGAGTTTTTATTATATTAGAGTATAAGCCTTACTATCCTAATTAACCCTTTAAGATGCATTAAATAGCTAGAAAGCTAGATAGAAAAGCTAGATAGAAAAGCTAAATATCAGAAGGCAAAATCGTTATATAACAAAAGCCCTATAAGGGCTCTGCATTTATCACATTCCAAGCTGGTCGCAATTCTAATCATATCACAATTCAATTACTGCTGTACAATTCCCATTACGTTTTAATCCAACTTGCAGAGAGAATAGACACTACGCACCTACTTACTCATAATATAACTGACTTATAATAACCCCCCTTAATTAAATAAATAATATAATGCACATATAGCGCAATATATAATAGCCTAGCAGACCCTTACTAATATTAGTATATAAGAATCGTCTTATATATATACTAATTAAAAGAATTAAAGAAGATTAAAGCTTACTTTTTAGACTATAAAGAGTATCTTATTTATTTAGCTTAAGACTTATAATAAAGACTAAGTTTAGCTAACCTAATTATAAAAGGCTTATTTAATTAGTAATCTTTAGTTATTATATTCTTTAGAAGAACCTATTTCTATAAGCCTTATTAAATAAGAATATAATTTAATAGATTAAAATAAAATAAGTCTTATTAAAAGAATTAATTTAAAAAGAAGTAAAAAAAGAAATAATAATTATTAATAATACTTTCTTTAATAACTTAAAGAGTACTAACTATAATATATAGGTTATATAGTTATAGGCTGACCTTATGCTAATTAATATGCAGCTAAAAGAGTAATAACTGTATTAAAAACTAAGAGAATCCTACTAGAATGGTTAAAGGATTTAGTAAAAGAAGGTTCTATAAGGGAGGAGGGATAAGAGTCTATTTATAACTAGGTTAACTAATTAATCGAGTCCTTTGTCTTAAGATAACTTAAGTAATATAAATACGTAATATAGAAACGCAGTAGTGCAGAAATAAAAGTCTGAATAGCAGTTTTAATAGCGAATATAGTTATTATAAATATAGAAAGGTATAGAAACTTAAAATCAGTTTAGCGAAGAAATTAAGAGTGGGTTATAATTATTTAAATAATTAATATAAAAAGCTAAGCAATCTAGCTATTTATTATAATTATAAGCGAATTTTACTTTACTAACTAGTATTAAAAAAGTAATCTATTAAGTAATTAAGCTATTATAATAACTTAAAATAATTAGACTAATAATAAGATAAGTTTTAAATAGCTTAAGTACTTTAATTAGTATATAAAGGCTTAATTAATTAATTATTATTATCTTCTAATCCTTAATAAATATAAAACTTATTACTTAATCAATTTTAAAAAATATTATAAAATAAACTATATTATTATACTTTATATACTACTTTATTTATTTTATTTATTTTAGCTTCTTAATATAAAGTACTTTAAATTACTTAAAAAATATATATAATTAAATAATTAAATAATTAATTAAATACTTAATTACTTATATTTTAAAGACTGACTTCTTTCTAGCTTTTTATATTACTTATTAAGCTATTATAATAAAAAGTAATATTAAAGGAGGTTTTTAAAGGGCTAAGCTTATTCCTTTATACTTAGAAAGTATTATATTAAAGCTTTATATATAACTATAGACTGTAATACCTATTAAAGAGAAGGCCAGCCTCCCTAACCCTTAAGGAGTTAAGATACTAAAGACTATCCTTAAGGCTACTTCTTAATCTAAATACTTTAAAAGATAAATCAGAAAGCACTAAGGTAGCTCTTTAGTATTTATTATTACTATACTTAAGTTATTTTCTAAAAGAATAAGAGTAATAATATATTAAATAGTATTATTAAAGTTTAAGAATTAGATCCTTTAATAAGTAAATAAGACTTTAAGTAAGTAATATAAAGTAAAAAAAATCTGCTTATAGAATAAAGAGAAGATAACTATAGATAAAAAGAAAGGATATAATTAATTAGAAGGATATTAATATATAAGTAGTAATTAAATTATTAAGATATTATAATTAAAGAGGGTTAGTATAACTAAAGGCATTATAGAATATATAATAAGACTGGTTATAATATAAGAATATATTAAGTAGTTATTATAATATTTAGAGAAGAGTATAGTAATTAGTTCTAATTAATTAGATGCTTTATTATATATTTATTTTAATTTCTAAATTAAGAGTAATAATTTTTAACTAATAAGCTTGTTTAACTAGTATGCTTGTTATATATTAGGTAATTACTTACTTTAAGTAAAGAATATTAATTAAAGTATAAGGTAAATAGCTATTAATATATTCTTTTAAAAAACTTACTTTTTAATATTATTAATATTATTAATATTAATTTAAATATTAATACTAGTAAATTCAATAGGTTTATTATAAATTACTATTTAATCGCTATTTATTAAAATAATAGCTATTATTATAACTAATTCTTAAATGCTTTAAATAAAATTCTTAATTACTTTAAATATACTAAGCTATTATATTTTAATAAATTTAAGGAATTATTATAAATATGTAATTTTAAAAAAAGAAAAGTAAATCTATAAGTATTTTAATAATTTATAAACTTAGTATAATTATAATAGCTAAAGATGAATATTAATAAGTTAAAAAGAACCTTATGTAATTTAATAAGGTTTATAAATCATAAAGAATATATTAATAAATTATTTAATACTACTTTTAAAATTAGTTTAATATACTTCACTTATTTTAAAGGTTATAGTCCTTAACAGCGCACACTCAGAAAGAGGCCAGAAGTTAAATAGTAAAAAAAAAACCTAATAATAAATAATAGTGTATAGGCCTAAAACCTAAGCCTAAAGTAATAATAACTCAGAATAACTAGAGTTTTTATTATATTAAAGTATAAGCCTTAATATTTTAATTAACTCTTTAAAATGCATTAAGTACTTAGAAAGCTAAATAAAAAGGCTAGATATTAAAAAGCAAAATCATTATATAATAAAAGCCTTATAAGGGTTTATTATATTCTAAGCTTATTATAATTCTAATTATATTATAATTTAATACTTTATAATTTCTAATTATAATTTAATTACTTACTTATATTATAACGAACTTATAATAACCTCTTTTAATTAAATAAATAATATATAATACATATAGTATATTATATAATAGCTTAGTAAACCCTTATTAATACTAATATATAAGAATCATTTTTTATATATACTAATTAAAAGAATTAAAAAAGATTAAAGCTTATTTCTTAAGCTATAAAGAATATCTTATTTAATTTAATTTAAAATATATAATAAAAGCTAAGTTTAATTAATCTAATCATAAAAGGCCTATTTAATTAATAATTATTAGTTACTATATCTTCTAAAAGAATCTCTTCTTATGAGCCTTATTAAATAAAGATATAATTTAGTAAATTAAAATAAAGTAACTTTTATTAAAAGAATTAGTTTAAAAAGAGAAAGAGAAAGAAAGAATAATTATTAATAATGCTTTTTTAATAATCTAAAGAGTAATAAGATATAAATTATATAATTATAAGCTAACCTTATACTAATTAATATATAGTTAAAGAAGTAATATATTAGAAACTAAGGGAATTAATTAAAGGATTTAGTAAAAGACAGTTTAAAAAAGAAGGAATAAGAGTCTATTTATAACTAAGTTAATTAATTAATTGAGTCTTTTATTTTAAAATAAATTAAGTAATATAAATATGTAATTATATAGAAATGCAGTAATGTAAAAATAAAAGTTTAAATAGCGGTTTTAATAGCGAATACTTTACTTATAAATTAAAGCACTTCCTTCTTAATAAATAAATTAATTATATTAATCTCTTTAAGAATAGCTATTTATTATTTCATATTAAATTTAACATTAAAGACTAATTAATAGAATAATTAAATATTCTTTATAAATAAATAGAAATAATATAATAAAATTATTAGTAATTTTACTAAATAGTATTAGTATTTATTATAATTTAATTAAAAAAGTCCTTTTAAAGTATAAAAAGGCTAAAGTGTAATATGATATTATTACAATTAAAAGAAAAACCTATTAATTATATTTATAAGAAATTAACTAAAAGACTAACTATTAAACATACTACTTCTATTTTTATTAATAATAAAGTCTATACCTAAGTATTTATTAATATATGAAATTATAACTTCTTTTTATGAGTATAAATTAATGCATTTAATTTAGAAAAAGCTGAAATAGTTAAATAAGTAAAGATATAAAAATATACGATTATAATAAAAATAAGCATTAAGACTATTAATTCTAATATAACTTTTTTTAAATAAAACTAAGTCTTTAATAATAATATTTATTAGCCTTATTAAAGTTACTTCTTATAAAAAAGGCTACTATTTTAAAATATATTAATATAATCTCGCTATTAAAACCACTATTCAGACATTTATTTATACATTATTACATTCCTCATTACTATATTTCTATATTATATATATATATTACTTAAGCTATTTAAAGATAAAGGACTTAATTAATTAATTAATTTAATTATAAATAGACTCTTATCCCTCCCCCTTTAATTATTAAAAACTTAGAACCTCCTTTTATTATATCCTTTTATCTTAGTCTTTTAATTAAGGTTATAGTCCTTTAGTAGGGCACACTCAGAGAGGGGCCAGAGGTTAAATAGTAAAAAAAAAACAATAACCAATAGTGAATAACAGTATGAGGGCCCAAAACCCAAGCTTAAGGTAACAGCAACTCAGAATGACTAGAGTTTCTACTGCATCAGAGTCCAAGCATTACTATCCTAATTAACCCTTCGAGATGCGTTAAGCAGCTGGAAAGCTAGATAGAAAAGCTACATATCGGAAGGCAAAATCGTCATGCGATAAAAGCCCCGTGAGGGCTTTCGTCGCATTCCAAGCTCGTCGCAGTTCCAAGTCGCAATTCAGTTACCTCTTTACAATTCCAGTCATATCGCAATTCAACTCATTAGAGACTAACTCTTCGCAATCTAACTGACCTATAACGAATAGTATAATAAATATCTAATATAACACACTCTATGCTCTTAGTAACTCAGGTTTTAATAACTACTATACTCTCTTTACATATAATCTAGATACTAAGCTTAATAAGGATATAGAAACCCTTAATAAACTAAAGGCTATAATAATAAGATATAGTCTTAAAGAAATTAGAACTATTAAGACTTAGTAATTCTCTAATAGTAAGTAAATTACTTTAATAATCTTTAAGACTAAAGTATTCTTAAGACTATACTTTTTTAAAAATAATTAATAATTTAAAAACTAGATTAAAAATGAATAATACTTTTTAAAATATTTAATAATAAAGCTAGTATTTAAAATATTTTTAAAAAAAATAGTATTTTTTAAATTATTAAAATAAAAAGTGAATAATATAAGTTATAAGTAATATAGCTATTATTAATATATAAAATAATTAATATATTAAAAACTAAGGGAATCTTATTAGAATAGTAAAAGGATTTAATAGAGAAAGGTTTTATAAGAGAGGAGGAATAAGAGTCTATTTATAACTAGGTTAATTAATTAATTAAGTCTTTTATCTTAAGATAACTTAAGTAATATAAATATATAATATAAAAATATAGTAATATAAAAATATAGTAATATAAAAATAAAAGTCTAAATAGCGGTTTTAATAATACTTAGTCTTTTTATATATTAATAATAACTATATTATTTATAATTTATTTTATTACTTTTTATTAATATTAATTAATAATCTAAAAAATAATATCTTTTTTAAAAATACCTTTATTATTAATTTTATTATTAATTATTTTAAAAAATATTATTTATTTTTAATTTAATTCTTAAATTATTAATTATATTTAAAAAAGTATAGTCTTAAGAATATTTTAATTTTTAAGATTATTAAAATAGTTTACTTATTATTAAAGAGTTATTAAGTATTAATAGTTTTAACTTTTTTAAATTTATAATTTATTATTATAGTTTTTAATTTATTAAAGGTATTTATATTTTTATTAAGTTTAGTATTTAAATTATATATAGAAAAAGTATAAGAATTATTAAAACTTAAGTTATTAAAAGTATAAAATATATTATATTAACTATTTATTATATTATTTAATTTAATTTTTAATAAATTAAATTATAATTTAAAATTATAAAGTAATTAAAATTTAATATAAGCTATAACTATAATAAGCTTAGAATATAATAAAGTAAAGCCTTTATAAGGCTTTTATTATATAATGATTTTATTTTCTAATATTTATCTTTTATATTTAGCTTTTTTATTTAGCTTTTCTATTTAGCCTTTCTAGTTACTTAATATATTTTAAAAGGTTAAATAGGATAGTAAGGCTTATACTTTAATATAGTAAAAACTCTAAGTTATTATTACTTTAAGCTTAGGTTTTAAGCTTTTATATGATTATTTATTATTAATTATATATTCTTTTAACTATTTAATCTCTAGTATCTTTTTAAGTTTATATTACTAAGGAATATAACTTTAATATTAGTATTAAAAAGAGTTTATTAAGCTATTATATAATATACTGTATATAAATTATATTATTTATTTAATTAAGAGGGGTTTTTATAAGTTAGTCATATTATAAGTAAGTAATTAAATTATAATATAATAAGAATTATAAAGTAATAATTAAAGTATAACTTAGAATTATAATAAGCTTAGAATATAATAAATGTAAAAGTTACTCTTATAAAGCTTTTATTATATAATGATTTTATATTTTAATAGTTAGCTTTTTTAATTAGCTTTTCTATTTAGCTTTTTAATTACTTAACGCATTTTAAAAAGTTAATTAAAATAGTAAGGCTTATACTTTAATATAGTAAATACTCTAGTTATTCTAAGTTATTATTACTTTAAGCTTAGGTTTTAAGCCTTTATTAAGGTTATAGTCCTTAGTAGCGCACACTCAGAAGGAGGGTAGAGGTTAAATAGTTAAAAAAAAACCAATAATAAATAATAATATAAGGGCTTAAAACCTAAGCCTAAAGCAATAGTAATTCAGAATTACTAGAGTTTTTATAATATTAAAGTATAAGCTTTATTATTTTATTTAACTCTTTAAAATATATTAAGCAGTTAGAAAAGCTAAATTAAAAAGCTAAATAGAAAATCTAAATATTAAAAAGTAAAATCATTATATAATAAAAGCCTTATAAAGGCTCTGTATTTATTATATTCTAAACTTATTATAATTTTAAGTTATAATTCAATTACTTCTTTATAATTATACATCGCACTTTAATTTCTTAAAAACTAACTTATTAATAATTAATAATATTTTTATACTCTTTATAATTTAATTAATTTATAATAAATATTATAATAAATATTTAATATAATATACTTTATATTTTTAATAACTTAAGTTTTAATAATTTAAAAACTAAATTAAAAATAAATAATATTTTTAATATAATTAATAATAAAGCTAATATTTAAAATATTTTTTAAATTATTAATTAATTAATTAATTAAAAGTAAATAATATAAATTATAAGTAATATAATTATTATTAATATATATTATAATTAATAGATTAGAAATTAAAGGAATCTTTTTTAAATAAAGGATTAAGTAAAAGAAGGTTCTAAGTTCTTAGTAATTAAGAAAAGAGTAATAAGAGTCTATTTATAATTTGGCTAGTTTATTAATTAAGTCTTTTATTTTAAAATAACTTAAATAATATAAATATATAATTATATAAAAATGCAGTAATAAGAAATGCAGTAATATAAAAATAAAGGTCTGAATAGCCGTTTTAATAGCAGTTTTAAGCCTTTGTATTATTATTTATAATTTCTTTTTTTTTACTATTTAATCTCTAGCCTATCTCTAAGTATATACTATTAAAAACTATAACTTGATAATTTATTTATATAAATAAAAGTCTAACATAGTTCATCAAGAAGCGGATTAAATTAGTAAGTAAATCACTTATACTATACAGCTAAAAGTAAAAATATTAGATTTTCTAAAACTAACTATATAAATAATAAAAATTTTAAAATTTTAATTTTAAAATTTATATAAAAAAGTCATAAGATATTATTATTTTTAAACTTTTAATTAATTTATTAAGCTTTTTATATATAAAATTAAGAAAAAATATAGTACGAATAGGTTTTTTCTTAATAACTCTATAAATAAAAATAAATAAAAATTAGTAAAATTCTTTAAAATAATTTCCTACTCAGTTAAGTTAATTCTAAACTTTTAGGTATTTTAGTCGTAGTTTGGATTTTTAATAATTTTTCTAAAATCGCGCTTTAAGGTGTAAATCTAACTAATCTATTCACTGATTTAATCTACTTACTGATGAAGTACGTTAATATAAAAAGAAACTCTATTAAATAACTTAATAAATATATAATAATTTTTATTTACAGTAAATAGCAGTTTATAAATATATAATTTATAATTTATATAAAGAACTCTTCTATAGGATTTTATATGTATTAATTAATATTATAACTTATATTATAAAATTATTATTTTAATTTATTAACTTTCTTAATTAAAGGTTAATTTATATAAAATATATAAAATACTATTGCTGTTGCCTTAGGCTTGGGTTTTGGGCTCTCACACAGTTATTCACTATTGGTTGTATTTTTTTTTTTACTGTTTAACCTCTGGCCGCTAAGGACTATAACCTCAATATAAAATACTATTTTTTTATTATTATTTAAAAGTAGCTTATCAATTAAAAGATTATTATAAAATTAAAAGAAGATTAATTATAATAATAATATATTTAAATATTATATTTTTAACTTTTATAATATTATTTATTAAATAATAAATAAGAATAAGACTTTTTATATTAATTATAATAATAAAGATATTATAATTATATTATAAATTAATTACTATAGCCTTATTCTATTAGCTTATAAAAAGGTAGAAGTAATAAACTCAAAGTATAATTTTATTTATACATAATATTTTTTTATTAGCTTTTATAAGACCTTAAAAATAATAAAAGTTTAAAGTACTTTATTAATTATACGTTTTATTATAAGAATGTTTTAAATATATAAAGAAATATTACTATTAAAACTACTATTTAGACTTTTATTTTTATATTACTGTATTTTTATATTATATATTTATATTACTTAAGTTATCTTAAGATAAAAGACTTAATTAATTAGTTAAGCTAATTATAAATAGATTCTTATCCTTCTTCCTTTAATTACTAAAAACTAACCTTCTTTTATTAAATCCTTTAACTATTTTATTACATAGTAAGATTCTCTTAGTTTTTAGCATAATTATTACTCCTTTAATAATATATTATAATTAGTACTCTTTAAGTTATTAAAGAAAGTATTATTAATAGTTAGTATTTCTTTCTTTTTCTTTTTTTTAAATTAATTCTTTTAATAAGACTTATATTATTTTAATTTATTAAATTATATCTTTATTTAATTAGATTTATAATAATAGACTTTTTTTAAAAACTATTATAACTTAAGATTATTAAGTAAATAAGCTTTTCATAATTAAGTTAGTTTAACTTAAGAAATAGGCTTTAAGTTTCTTTAATTAATTCTTTTAATTAGTATATATATAAGATAATTCTTATATATCAGTATTAATAAGAGTCTATAAAGCTATTATATAATATATTATATATATATTATATTATGTATTTAGTTAAAAAGGATTATTATAAATTAGTTATATTATAAATAATTAAATTATAATTAAGAATTATAAAGTATTAACTTATAATATAATTAGAATTATAATAAGCTTATAATATAATAAATCCTTATGTCTTTTATTATATAATGATTCTACTTTTTAATATCTAGCTTTTTTATTTAGCTTTTCAATGTAGCTTTCTAATTACTTAATATATTTTAAGGAGTTAATTAAGATAATAAGGCTTATACTTCAATATAATAAAAACTCTAATTATCTTAAATTACTATTACTTTAAGCTTATATTTTAAGCCTTTATATTATTATTTATTATTAAAAGAAATTTTTTACTATTTAACTTTTAATCTCTCTTTAAGTATATATTGCTAAGGATTATAATTTCAATATAAATAAATATACATTCATAATAACGTATTATTGGAATTTAATTTTTTATTATAAAATTATATAAATTAACTTAATAAATAAAGTATAAAAAAGATATTTATCTTAATTGTATAATAAATAAGTATTATATAAAATAATTCTTTATTTAAATCTTACTCTTTATTAATATATATAATAGTATTCAATTTATAATCTTTAGTAATAGATACTTAAAAAGGGCTTAGAAATTAAATAGTTTAAAAAAAAAAAATAATAAATAATAATCTAAAGGCCTAAAACCTAAGCTTAAAGTAATAATAACTCGAAATGACTAAAGCTTTTATTACATTAGAATATAAGATTTATTATTTAACCTTTTAAAATATATTAAATAATTAGAGAAGCTAAATATTAAAAAGTAAAATCATTATATAATAAAAGCCCTATAAAGATTTATTATGTTTTAAGTTATCTTATTATAATCTTAAATTATAATTTAACTGTTAATAATTTTAAATTATAATTTAATTTATTAAAAACTAAATATAATAAATATTATAATAAATATCTAATATAATATATTCTTAATAATTTAAGTTTTAATAGCTATAATACTCCTTTTATATATAATTTAAATCTTAAGCTTAATAAGAATATAAAAACCTTTAATAAACTAAAAACTATAATAATAAATTATTTTAATAATTTTTAAAACTAAAGTATTCTTAATATTATATTTCTTTAAAAGTAATTAATAATTTAAAAACTAAACTAAAAATAAATAATACTTCTAAAGATAATTAATAATAAAGCTAATAGTTAAAATATTTCTAAAAGAGATAGTATTCTTTAACTAACTAATTAATATTAATAAAAAGTAAATAATATAAATTATAAGTAATATAAATACTATTAATATATAAAAGGATTAAGAAAGGAAGAAGGATAAAAGTCTATTTATAATTAGGTTAATTAATTAATTAAGCCCTTTATTTTATAATAGTTTAAAGAATATAAATATATAAATATATAACTATATAAAAACGGAATAATAAAGAATATAGTAATATAAAAATATAAGTCTGAGTAGCGGTTTTAATAGTGATACATACTAGTGTATTTAACTTAAGCCTTCTTATTTTATAAAAAATGCTATTAGTATATTAAATAAAGTTATACTAAGACTAAAGTATTTTTATAAATGTTTTATTTATAAGTTAAATATAGCTTAAATATTTAAATTATTATAAAACTAGAGAGGTTTATATAAATATAAAGCTTCGCTTTAATTAGTTTTAAGTATATTAAAATAAGAATTAATATAACTAAATATAGAATTATTTCTAATACAAATATAGTATTTAAAGAATAATATTATCTTATACTAAAAAAAGAGTATTAAATTTAAAGGATTTAAAAAAGATAAATATATATACTAATATATTATACTTAGTATTTATAAAAACTTTCTAACTATTTTTAAATTATAAAGTAAATATACTATTAAATAAAGTTTAATAAATTAATTAAATTATTAAAATTAAATATAAACCAGCTTAGGAGAATCTTATAATAAATAATAAGTAATTTAATCTTATACTGAAAGCTTAACTAAGACTTTTATAAAAAGGCTAATAAAATCTAAATATAAAAAGGCTTTAATATAATTTTTAAATAGTAAGAATATTTAACTTTTAACTATTTTTAAGCTTTACTTTAATAGCCTATAGTATTATAAATATAAGTATAAATACGAATCTTTTAACTTAATTAAAAGAATCCTTTTTAATTCTAATACTATAATTATAAGAATATATTTATATATTAAAAACAAGAAAATAAAATATTTAGTATTTAAAAAACTAATTATTATATCTTCTTAATATAATCTTAGCTTAAGTATAGAAAATAAGATTATAAAAAGAAATTAAATTAATAATAGTATTTATATTTATAAAATAGAATATAATATATTTACTTTATAAAAGTAAAAGTTAAAATCTAATAATTATAATAAATTAATTAACCTATTCTTTAATAATCCTTTAGCTATTAATTTAAAAAGAAAGAAATATTTTAATAAAGAAAAAAGAATTTAAAATATTAATAAACTTATTCTTATAATTAATATAAATATAGAGTTTAGATTTAACTAAAGTAATAATAATTACTTTAAATAGGTTATAATTATAATATTTATTAAAAACTATAACTTAATAGTCGCTATTAAAACCGCTATTCGGATATTTATTTTTCAACTACTGCGTTTTTATATAGTCATATATTTACATTACTTGAGTTATCTTAAGACAAAGGACTCGATGGATTAATCGACTTAGTTATAAATAGACTCTTATCCCTCCTCTCCTAACCACTAAGAACCCAGAACCTTCCTCTACTAAATCCTTTAACCTATTACAGTCAATATTAAAAGTGACTATAATAGGATTCTTTTAGTTTCTAATATAATTATCAGTCATTTTATATATTAATAATAACTATATTACTTATAACTTATATTATTTACTCCTTATTAATATTTACTAATAACTTTAAGAATACTATTTTTTCTAAAGATATTTTAAATATTAGCTTTATTATTAATTATTTTAAAAAGTATTATTTATTTTTAATTTAGTTTTTAAATTATTAATTATTTTTAAAAAAGTATAGTCTTAAGAATACTTTAGTTTTAAAAATTATTAAAGTAACTTACTTACTCTTAGAGAATTATTAGATTTTAATAGTTCTAATTTCTTTAAGACTATATTTTATTATTATAGCTTTTAGCTTATTAAGAGTTTTTATATTTTTATTAAGCTTAATATTTAAATTATATATAAAGAGAGTATAATAATTATTAAAGCTTTAGTTATAAAGAATATAGAATATATTATATTAAATATTTATTATAGTATTTATTATAATTAGTTTTTAATAAGTTAAATTATAATTTAAAATTATAAAGAGTTAAATTATAACTTAGAACTATAATAAAGTAACTTAGAATATAGTAAAGTAATATAGAGCCCTTATAGAGCTTTTATTATATAATGATTTTGCCTTTTAATATCTAGCTTTTCTAGCTACTTAATGCATCTTAAAGGGTTAAATAAGACAGCAAGGCTTGCACCCTGATGTAATAAAAACTCTAGTCATTCTGAGTTACTATTGCTTTAGGCTTGGGTTTTAAGCTTTTACACTATTTTTCACTATTAGTTATATATTTTTTTTAACTGTTTAACCTCTAGCCCCTCTCTGAGTGTGCACTACTAAGGACTATAACCTTAATAACTTAATAGTATTATGAATTTTAAAAGTTTTATTTAAAAAGAATATATTAAAAATTATAAGCTTATAAATAATATAAAGACATTTAAGCATACTATTAATAATTCTAAGAATAATTATATAAATTTTTTTAAAGTATATATTAGTATTTTTAAAATAAGAGAATATATAACAGTCTAATAAAAAGTTATTATATATAATTATATTTATATTATATAAATCTATTAATATAATATTAATATTATTTAATAATTTTAAACTAAAGCCTCTTTTTATAAATAGTGTTAAATATAAGATTTATACTTTATTTTATATAAATAGTTCTTTATAAATTAAGTATTTATAAGGAACTAAAGAGACTTTTATATTAGCTTTATTCTAATGCTCTATTTTAATAATATTAATTTAAATATAATTATATACAAAATTATTTTTCTTTAATTAAACTAAAGTTTTTTTAATTATATATTATTATATAAAAGGATATATTACAGTTAATCTTATAATAATAATGTATTTTAATTATACTAAGAAATATAAATATCTTTTAAGACTTTTAATAGAAAATATAAAAGAATATAGCTAATAAGATCTTAAATATTATTAAGAAATATTATAATATACTTATAAATATAGTATAAATAATAAAGATTTATATTACGAGACTTTATTATATTATATCTTATAATCTAATTATAATAAAAATATAAAGTAATTAATATTTCTTTAATAAGAATAAGATTATTTAAAATAAAAAATAAAATATATTAATATTAAAAGTAATAGTATAATTATATTATAATAAATAATATATTTCTTTGAAAATATTTTAAATAATCTTAATAATTAATAATATTTTTATAAATTAAAAAGTATTTAAAATATAAATAGAGTAATATTTATATATTAAGAAACTACTTTCCTTTTAAATAGATTATAAAATAATTTATAAAATAATAGTAAAAAAACTTATAAAAGCAGATTTAATATATTTTAATAGGTATTATAATATTCTTAGAATATACTAATTTTAAAAGTTTAAAATATAAAAAGATATTATTTTAAATTAAATAATAAATACTTATATTTTATAAAGTTATTATTAAAAGTAAAAACTATTTTCTATAGTTATATAAATTTAACTTAAGTTTTATAAAAAGTATTTATTTAATTCTTATCTTTTTAATTATTTTAATTCTTTAAATAATACAAATGAAGGTTATTTCTTTGATCTCTTTATTATTCTCTAACCTTCCTCTTTTACTTTTATACTATTATTTATTAATTTTAATAATTATAATAATATACTTAATAAATATACTTAATTAATCAGCTTTATATAGCTTATTTTTAACTTTAGACTTAAGTCTGTAGTAAAAGATATTTATTAACATATCATTATTCTATTCTAATATAAAGGCAATGTATTAAAACTTAATAATATAAGTAATAGTAAATTAGATTTACTTAATCTTATAGATTTTAATTATTACTTATCTTTTTTTATTAACTATATTAAAGGTGTTTTTAAATGCTTTTTTAAAATTCTCTTAATTTTATAAAGATATTAATAATATCTTAGTTCTAACTTCTATTATTATTATTTAAAAAGTCTTTTATAATTAGTTTAAACTAGCTTTAAATATTCTTAAATATTAAGTTATTTATAAGTAATAATAATACTTTAGTTAAGATAATATGAACAGAATTAAGAGTATTTTTTTATTTTAATAATAAATAGAATTATATTATTTAATAAATTATTAAATAATTTAAGTATTAATAGCTTAATAGTCTTTTTCAAGTTATAATTAGTATTTATAATTAGTATACTAAGTATTAATAGTATAAGTATACTATTTAATATAATAAGAGCTCAATGTATTTTAAATTTATTAATAGTATAAGATATTACTTAAGTTAATATAATAATATATAAAATAAAAGCTGTTAAGATATAATAATTAAGTTTATATTAAGGCTTTAAAATATGTTTAAAGTATATAGTATTAATAATTTAATAAATTAAGATGTAATAATAAGTAATATAAGTTATAATTTAAAAATAGTAAAATAGTAAATTTTATATAAATAAGTTATAAATAGACTCTTATCCCTCCTCCTTTAACTATTAAGAACCCAGAACCTTCCTCTACTAAATCCTTTAACCTATTACAGTTAATATCAGAAGCGACCGCAGGATTCCCTTAGTTTCTAATACAGTTATTAGGCATTTTATGTATTAATAATAGCTATATTACTTATAACTTATATCATTTACCTTTTATTAATATTAGCTAATAATAACTTAAAGAATACTATTTTTTCTAAAGATATTTTAAATATTAGTTTTATTATTAATTACTTTAAAAAGTATTATTTATTTTTAATCTAATTTTTAAATTATTAATTATTTCTAAAGAGATATAGTCTTAAAAATACTTTAGTCTTAAAGATTACTAAAGTAATTTACTTATTATTAAAGAGTTATTAAATTTTAATAGTTTTAGTTTTTTTTTAAATTATATTTTATTATTATAGTTCTTAGCTTATTAATAGTTTTTATATTCTTATTAAGCTTAGTATTTAAATTATATATAAAGAAAGTATAATAATTATTAAAATCTAAATTATTAAAAGTATAGAATATATTATATTAAATATTTATTATAGTATTTATTATAAGTTATTTAAATTATAAAAAGGTAATTTAAAAATAATATTAATCTTTAATAAGTTAGTCTTTAATAAGTTAAATTACGATCTAGAATTATAAAGAGGTAACTGAATTATGACTTAGAATTGCAATAAGGTAACTTAGAATGCAATAAAGTGACCCTTATAGGGCTTTTATTATATAACGATTTTGCCTTCTAATATCTAGCTTTTCTATCTAGCTTTCTAGCTACTTAACGTATCTTAAAGGGTTAATTATAATAGTAAGGCTTATACTCTAATATAATAGAAACTCTAGTCATTCTAAGTTACTATTACCTTAGGCTTGGTTTTAGGCCCTTATATTATTATTTACTATTAGTTATTTTTTTATTTTTTTTACTATTTAACTTCTGGCCTCTCTCTAAGTATATACTATTAAGGACTATAACCTTAATATTAACTTATTATATAATTATAGTTTTTTACTAGCTCTTTAAAATTTATTTATTAAAAGCTCTTTTAATAAGTATATATTTAATAATATAATAATCCTTCTTATTATAATTATAATACTAAATACAATAATTATTTCTTAGTCTTATTATATATTTATTATATTCTTATTAACTATTTAATTTTAAATAATTAAAATAACTAATTCTTTTTTACTTTTTATTAAATTTCTTTATCTTTATAAAGTATAATCTCTACTTTATAATATATCTATTATAATTTTTAATATGTATATATTTTATAGCTTTTTTTACTTATTATTAAAATAATTTCTTTTTTTACTTTAATTTAAAAGTATATTCTTATATTAATTATAATATTATTATATATATTATATTCTTAATATAATTATAACTTATAAAATATTTATTTATAACTTTTTAATATTTCTTTTTAATCTATTTTAAAATTTATAATACTATTATAATATTAGAATTTTTATTTCTTTTAAATCTTTTATTTTCAATAAAGAATATAAGAATCTTTATTTATTAAAGTATTTTATTAATAATCAGTTAAAAAGCTATTAAAAAGTTATAATATATATAATAAGCTTAACGTACTCCACATGCGAGTGCAACAAACCAGTGAGTGCAACACTTAGGCATATCTTAGCGTTCTATACCTTTAACTAATATTTGTAAAAGAAATTCTTAAAAATTCAAACTAAGCCTAAAATAGCTAATATTTTTAAATAAAGTTAATTAACTAAGTGTATATATAAAGAAAATTTTCTAAATTTTCTTTAATTTTTTTAATAAAGTTATTAAGAAAAAGCTTATTAGTACTGTGTATTTACTTATTTCTTTATATAGGAAATTAATTAAAATCTTAAGAAAAATCTTATATATTTTCTCTTGTATTTAAGTACTTAATAATATTTTTCGTAGATTTTTATGAATTAAATATCCTATTTTAAAAAGTTATATATTGCTATTTTTAGCTGTACAGTGCTGTGTTGCACTCGCTGGTTTGTTGCACTCGCATATGAAGTACGTTTTATAATAAATAAGCTTATATAGTAAAAATACTAACTTATAAAATAAAAATTATAATAAAAATATAATAAACTATTTTATTAATTAAAATAAGTTACTATTCTTATTTTTAAAGGTCTTAATTATAGTCTAATAAGTTCTTATATTATAACTAGCCTTTTTATAAATTCTATAATACCTTTCTCTTTATATTACTAACCTCCTTTAATTACTACTTCTTAATAATTTAGCTACTACTTATATATTAATATCTCTTTAATCTATCTTACCCTTTCCCTTATTTATAATTATCTTCCTTTCTTAATATAAATAGGTTCTTTTTACTTTATATTACTTACTAAAGGTCTTATTTACTTATTAAAAGATCTAGTTCTTAGACTTTAATAATACTATTTAATATATTATTACTTTTATTCGTTTAGAAAATAACTTAAGTGCCTTAAGGATAGATATTAAAGAGCTATTCTAATGCTTTCTTACTTATTTTTTAAAGTATTTAAATTATAAATTAGCTTTAAATACTATCTTTAGAGTCTTTAAGACCTAAGGATTAGAAAAGCTGACCTCCTCTATAGCTAGTATTGGAGTCTATAGTTATATATTAAGCTTTAATATAATTTTTTTAAATCTAAAGGAGTAAGTCTAGCCTTTTAAAAACCCCTTTTAATATTACTTATTATTATAACAGCTTAATAAGTAATATAAAAGGCTAGAAAGAACTTAGTCTTTAAAATATAAATTATAAAGTATTTAATTAACTATTTAATTTCTTAATTATAAGCATTTTTAAATAATTTAAAGTACTTAATATTAAAAGGCTAATATAAATAAAATAAATAAAATAATAACTTTTATATTTATTAAAAACTAAATAATAATAATAATTAATTAATTAATTAGTTCTTTATATATTAATTAAAGTATTTAAACTATTAAAGCCTTATTTTATTATTAATCTAGCTATTTAGACTTATTATAATAGCTTAATTATTTAAAAAGTTACTTTCTTAATATTAATTAATAAAGTAATATTAGCTTATAATTATAATAAATAGTTAAATTATTTAGCCTTTTATATTAATTATTTAAATAATTATAACTTATTCTTAGTTTTTAAACTAAACTGATTTTAGGTTTTTATATCTATTTATATTTATAATAATTATTTTATTTATAATTATACTTATTATAAAGCTAGTCTTATTAAAGTTATAAATATTAATTAAATTAATACTATATAATTATAAAGGGAATCCTTATAAATCTAAGTTAAGGATAAACTAAATAATAATCTGCTCCTCTAGATCGAATAGCTTATGCAATTTAGGGATCTAATTATATCTAAATTAAATGCCCTTCTGCTAGTATTATAGCTATATATAGCTAACTTTATAGATCTTTATAATGCATTAAAGCTTGAATTTTAAATCATTTTAAAAGGCCTAAAGTATAAAAAGAATTCTACTTTTAATATTAGAGTTAGATATATTTTATAATTAAGAATTAATTAATTAAATAAAAAAGATATAAATAAAGGGATTTTTATTATATAAGTTTGTTTATTATATAAGCTTATTATATATATTACGCTTTTTATATAATTTAATCTCTTTTTATTTAAAGTTTATATAAAGCTTTTTAAAAGAAGCTATAAATTAATTTTATATAAAATATAGAAAGTTCTTTTAATAATCTCTTTATTAAATTTATAATAATAAAAAGAGTTTAATTAAAAACTATAAGATTTATTAATATATTTTAATAAATACTTAAAAATTATTTACTATTTTTATAATTTTTATTTAATTATTAATTTAGACTTTATTAACTTTTTTAAATAATATTATTAAAGTTATAATTCTTAATAATATATATTTAAAAAAGAGACTAAAAGTTAAAAAGTAAAAATAAAAACTAATAATAAATAATAATATAAAGGCTTAAAACCTAAGCCTAAAGTAATAATAATTTAAAATAATTAGAGTTTTTACTATATTAAAGTATAAACCTTATTATTTTATTTAACCTTTTAAAATATATTAAATAATTAAAAAAGCTAAATTAAAAAGCTAAATAAAAAAGCTAAATATTAAAAAATAAAAGTAATATATAATAAAAGCCTTATAAAAGGCTTATATTTATTATTTTCTAAACTAATTATAATTTTAATTAAAATTTAATTTATTAAAAACTAATTATTATAATAATTATTATAAATATATAAAATAATTAATATATTAAAAACTGAAGAGTTCTTTTTATAGTCATTATTAATATTAATCATAAAGCTATTAATATACTTAGTTAATTAAGAATATAATTAAAATATAAGTTTAATAAATAATAAAAGAATATAATAAAAGGAGGTTTTAAGTTTTAAAAAAGGAAAAAGAAAAGTCTATTTATAATTAAGCTAATTAATTACTTAAGTCCTTTATCTTATAATAACTGTAGTAATATAAATATATAACTATATAAAAATATAATAATAAAGAATATAATAATATTAAAATAAAAGTCTAAATAGCAGTTTTAATAGTATTAATTAATACTATATAAAAATAATATTAAAATTTATTATATTTCTTAAAATCTTTTTTATTTAAACCTTTAGTAAGTTATTTTAATAATTCTCTTTAAAAATATTAATCTTATTTGTATTATTATATTATAATATAAAAAAGTAATTATATTTTATTATTATTATTATTATTAAAACTTAATTATATACTTTTTAATAAATATTTAATTACTAATTATTAAATTATAAATAATAGTAATTTTTTATAAAACTATTTTTATAAAGTATATAAAATAGCTCTATTTTAATTTCTTTTTAAATTAAATAATTAATTAAATTATATTTTAATTAAAGTCCTTTATTATTTATAATTAATAATTTAAAGCTTTTTATTATTATTTTTTATATAAGGTCTTAAGCAAATAGTCTTATATTTATTTATAATTTATTTATTACTTATTTAAGAAGTCTAGGTTTAATAATATATTCTTTTTTATTTTATATAATATATTAATAATTTAATAAAATATAATAGTAAATACACTTTAAAAGTTAATTTATTAAAGTATTATATAAAAGATCTAAAAGTAAATATATAATAATATATAAATATTTATGTAATAAATACTTAATTAGCCTTTATTAAAAAGCTAGTTTAATTTAAATTATATAACCTCCTATTTAATAAGACTATAGCTCTTTTAACTTTAATTCTATACTTTTATTATATAAAAACTTTAATTTTTAATATTTAGCTTTTTTATTTAGCTTTTTAATTTTGCTTTTTTAACTATTTAATATATCTTAAAGACTTAAGTAGAATAATAAGACTTATACTTTAATATAGTAAAAACTCTAGTTATTTTAACTTACTATTACTTTTAGCTTAAGTTTTAAGCCTTTATACTATTATTTATTATTAATTTTCTTTTTTAATTATTTAATCTCTAGCTCTTTTCTAAGTATATATTATTAAAAATTATAACTTTAATAATAATAAAAAATATATTAATATAAAAATAAGAGTTTAAATAGTAAATTTAATAATAGGATCTATAATATAAAAGCTTATTTTCATAAAAATATAAAAATTAATAAAATATAAATTTTATATAATTATAAATTAAATATATTAATAACTTTTAAATTAAAATCTTTATAAATAAGAATCCTTTTATAAATTAAATTAAATATATAAAATATTTAAAGTCTTATAATATAGTAATTAATATATTTTAAGGCTTTTATAATAATAATAAGTTATAAGTTTAAATTTTATAAATACTAACTTCCTTTTTTCTTTTAAAAATAACTCTTACTTTAAAGTTATAAGTAAATTAAGAGTTATATAATACATTAGCTATAATTAGTAAAAGCCTTTTATATAACTTAAATTATATACTTACTTAATTTTAAGCTAATAACTTTAGTATATAATAGTAAGACTTATTATTAGTCTTATAATCTTAAATAATCTAATAGTAATAGTTATAAATATTATAAAGTACTATTATATTATCTAATTACTTAATATATTAAAGGAGTTAGTTAAGAATATACTAAATATTATTATTAAGCTTATTATTATTTAACTAATTATTAATTATTAAATTACTTATATAAGCCTAGTTTATATAAGTGTATATAGTGCTTATATATATTAAAACTAGTAAAAGGAAATAGTAAGGGTTTTTTATTATTTAATAAATATATTAATACTTAATAGCGCGGTTTTCTATTATTAATTATATAATGTTTTTTAAAAGTAGTAAGTATAGTATAAATTAATTAATAAAAATAGGATTAAAAAGACTAGACTATTAAATAAGAAGTCTAGACTTATTTAAGTTATAAATATAAAGGCTTATAACTAGGTTATATATATAAACCTTTGCTTAGTTAATATATATACATTTCTTAATATAAATATTTAAATAAAGATCTTTTAAAATATATATTTAAAAAAGAGCTAGACAGTAAATAGTTTTAAAATAAATAAATAAGTAATAATAATAATAATAATAATATATAAGCTTTTAACTTAAGCCTAAAGTAATAATAACTTAAAATAATTAGAGTTTTTATTATATTAAAATAAAAGCTTTATTACTTTAATAAAGCATTTAAAATACTTATAAAAGAAAAAGAGTCTACTTATAATTAAATTAATATAAGAATTAGAGCTAAATAGAGCTATAGTCTTATTAAATAAAAGGCTATATAATATAGGCTAGACTGGCTCTTAAGTAAGGGCTTACTAAGCACTTACTAAGTAAATGCGTATACACTACTATATACCTACCTACCTTTAGATCTCTAATATAATACTTTAATAAACTAACTCTTATAATTAATTAATTAATTAAGTTTTTAACTTTATAATAACTTAAATAATAAAAATATATAAAATATAATTTTTAAAAAAATTTATAATTAAATTATAATTATAAGAATCTTTTATATCTAAAAGAATATCTTTTATTAAATCAATTTAAAATAATATTTTTAAATAATATAAATTTTATATAATATAATATTTATTAATTACTATTAAAACCGCTCTTTAGACTTTTATTTTTATATTACTATATTTCTATAATAAGAGCGTCTAAAGTGCTAGACCTGGAGTAGGGTCAATACGTAATTAAGACGCATAAGGCAGGCTATAGGGACTATTAATACGTCTATATATTTACACGCCTGCCCGCTTTCTCTTTTTTCTTTATTATAGTATTCTTATAATATAATAGCATTACTTCTTAAGTTAATCTTATCTAGCTTATAATAATTTCTATATTATATATTTATATTACTTAAGTTATCTTAAGATAAAAAACTTAATTAATTAGTTAATCTAATTATAAATAGACTTTTATCCCTCTTCCTTTATAAAACCTTCTTCTATTAAATTCTTTAACTATTCTAATAGAATTCCTTTTATTTCTAATATAGTATATAGTTATTAATCATTTTATATATTAATAATAATTATATTACTTATAACTTATATTATTTATTCTTTATTAATATTAGCTAATAACTTAAAGAATATTATTTCTTTTAAAAATATTTTAAATACTAGCTTTATTATTAATTACTTTAAAAAATATTATTTATTTTAATCTAGTTTTTAAATTATTAATTATTTCTAAAGAAATATAGTCTTAAGAATACTTTAGTTTTAAAAATTATTAAAGTAACTTACTTACTATTAGAGAGTTATTAAATTTTAATAGTTTTAATTTTTTTAAAATTATATTTTATTATTATAGTTTTTAATTTATTAAGCGTTTTTATATCTTTATTAAACTTAGTATTTAAATTATATATAAAAAGAGTATAATAATTATTAAAACTTAAATTATTAAAAGTATAAAGTATATTATATTAAATATTTATTATAGTATTTATTAAAGTTAATTAAATTATAAAGAGATAATTTAAAAATAATACTAATCTTTAATAAGTTAGTCTTTAATAAGTTAAATTATAATATAATTAGAATTATAAAGAGCTGAATTATAATATAAGTATGAGTTAGAACTGCGATAAAGTAACTTAGAATGCAATAAATGCAGAGCCCTTATAGAGCTTTTAGTATATGACGATTTTGCCTTCCGATACCTAGCTTTTCTATCTAGCTTTTCTATTTAGCTTTTCTATCTAGCTTTCTAGTTACTTAACGCATTTCGAAGGGTTGATTAGGATAGTAAGGCTTGCACTCTAATGCAGTAGAAACTCTAGTCATTCTGAGTTACTATTGCCTTAGGCTTGGGTTTTAGGCTCTTATATTGTTATTTACTATTAGTTTTTTTTTTTTAACTATTTAATCTCTAGCCTCTCTCTGAGTATGTATTACTAAAGGACTATAATTTTAATAATATTTATTAATAAATAATTAAAAACTAATAAATTAAATATTAAAAAGTTTTAATAATTTTTAATATTTATTAGAATAAAATAATTAAAGAATTTAATAAAATAAAGTTAATCCTTTTTTTTTAAAAAAAAAAGAAAGAATTTACTTATAATTTAATTAATTAATTAATTAAGTTCTTTATTTTATAATTATTTAAATAATATAAATATATCATTATATAAAAATAATAATATATATATATATTAATATTACTATTAAAACCGCTATTCGGACTTTTATTTCTATATTACTATATTTCTATATTATATATTTATATTACTTAAGTTATCTTAAGATAAAGAACTTAATTAATTAGTTAACCTAGTTATAAATAGACTTTTATCCCTCTTCCTTTATAAAACCTTCTTTTACTAAATCCTTTAACTATTCTAATAGAATTCCCTTAGTTTTTAATATAATTATTACTCCTTTAATTATATATTAATTAGCATAAAGTCAGCTTATAACTATATAACCTATATATTATAGCTCTTTAAGTTATTAAAGAAAGTATTATTAATAATTATTATTTCCTTTTTTACTTTCCTTTAAGCTAATTCTTTTAATAAGACTTATTCTATTTTAATTTATTAAATTATATCTTTATTTAATAGGGCTTATAAAAATAAGTTCTTTTAGAAGATATAATAACTAAAGATTATTAATTAAATAAGCTTTTTATAATTAGGTTAGCTTTTTATAATTAGGTTAGCTAAACTCAGTCTTTATTATAAGTCTTATATCATAGGCCTAATAAGATTAACTCAAGAGGTAATACTCCTATATTATAAGAATACTATAATAAAGAGGAAAGAGAGAAAGCAGGCAGGCATATAAATATATAAATGTATTAATAGTCCTTATTGCCTGCTCTATGCGTCTTAGTTATATATTAACCCTACCCTAAGTCTAGTATTCTAAACGCTCTTATTATATCACCTCTCTCTTTAAAGTACTTAAAATAGCTATATAAGTATAAGTTATTAAATCCTTATAATTATTAAATAATAAAGACTCTCTATTTTTATTATATATTCTTAGGCCTTTAACTTAATTTAATTAGTTAATTATTATTAGAATACTTTAATATATCTATATTTATAATAACTATATTAACCTAGGCTTATAATTACTTTAATACTCTAAGTATTTCTAAGTATTCTTTATAGAACTCTTTTAATTGTATTAGTATATTTTTAAAGTTTTTAATAAAGTATTATTTATTATTAGGATTATATTTAACTTAGTTTACTTTATATTAAAGCTATTTATTATATTTATTATATTATAACTTTTTAATTTTATAAACCTTATACTTTTTAATACTATTAATAACTTTAAGTAATAATAAGTCTTTATTTTATTTTAATATAAGATTATTAAAATAATATTATAATTAATCTATATATAGAGTTAGGTTTATATATTATAAAGAAAGTAAATTTAAGTAATATAAATACTTAACTTATTCTATAATAGTCTATAGCTCTATTTTCTTTTAGTTTAATACTTAGCTAAGTCTTATATTTATAAGTTTATATATATTAATTTAGACTTTATTTCTAACTATAAAATCCGGTTTTTAATACTTTTTATTAGCCTAATAGATTTATTATTTTTATACTTAGTAAAGATTCTATTTAGTAATTTTAATAGAGTCTATAATCTACTTAGTATATTATTAAATATTCTTTTTTAATAAATATTTAGCTTTTACTTTATAGCCCTTAAGGTTAATTCTCTTATTTTAATTAAATTAGGATTAGAATAAGTAATTAAATAATAGTCTTATTAATTCTATACTTAGTAACTTATAATAAAGATTTATTTATATATAGTTTATTAATAATAATAGTTTATTTTAATTATCTTAATAATAGTTAATAAATAGTTATAATTAGTAGTTTAAGTATTAATTATAAATCTTAGTATTCTTATCTATTTAAAAGTACTTTATTATACTTAGTTTTTACTTTATTTTAATAAGCTTATATAACTTATTTATAAAAGTAGTAATAAATTATAGTCTTTAGTCTAATATTATTATTTTTAGTATTTTAAAAATATAGTAAATATAATAATAATATATATATATTATATTCTTTATTATTACTATTTAATAATAAAGTATAGAAAAAGTGATCTTATTAAGCTAATTAATAATTACTTATATATAATTATATTTATTCTTATTCTTAAGTATATAATAAAAGTCTATTATTATATATTACTATATTTAGTATAAGACTTTTAATAAGTATAATAATTTAAAGGTCTTATCTTTATTAATATAAGCTTTTTTTTATAGCTTATAATTTATTTAAAACTAATTAATATTAATTAATAAGCCTAATTATTAGAACCTTTTAATAATTAATTTAATAGTTTTATTATATTTTAAGTAAGCTATATTAAGCTTATAGTAATTCTCTTTAATAACTAGTATTTAAAGAATACTTTTATTTAGAATAAAAATGCATTAATTTTAATAAACTATACTTTTATTTATTATTTAACTATTAGCCTTCTTCTTTATATTCTTTTAGTAAGGCAGTAATTAAAGAAAAGCCTTATTAGCTTAGAAGATAGTATTAAATAGCTTCTATCCTTTTAGTACTTAAATAGCCTCTCTTTTAAAGCTGACTAAAGACTTAATAGCTTTAGCTTTAATTAATACTACTTTTAGCCCTTCTTTAAAACTAAGTTTAGTATAAAGGCTAGCTATAACCTTATAATTAATAGAACTAATTACTAAATTCTATCTTAAAAGTATTCTATTTTATATAGCTTTTTATTATACTTTTTATATAATTAATTTAAATGATTTTTAAAATAGAGTATTTATTATAATATTCTTTTACTTTAAATAATAAATAATTTTAAAGTTATAAAGTACTAGATTATTTACTTATTATACTTACTTATTATTAAAGTATTATTTTATTAAAAAGTACTTAAAGGCTTTATAATTAGTAATAATTAAGAATTACTATTAAAGCCTTAAGAGTTTAATATTTTATTTTTTTAAAGCTAATATTATTATAAGTATTTTCTAATTATAAATTAAATAATATATTTTTATATTATTTATTATTTTAAAGAAGAAAGCTATAGAATACTAATCTTCATTATTATCTTTTTAAATTAGTATTATAATTATTATACTTCTTAATATATTAATTTTAATAATTATATTATAAAGAGAGTTATACTAAGCTTAATATAAAGCTAATAAAATTACTAACTTTATAACCTTTATTATAATTATCTTTTCTTTAGTTTACTTTTATAAGATCCCCTTCTTTATTAATAGTATAAGTAATTATACTATCTAATTATAAAACTTAATAAACTTTTAATAGAAATTATAAAACTTAAAGAAGGCTTATATTCTTTATATATTTATTAGTTCTTCTTAGTTTATAATAGCCTTTATCTTTTTTAAGTCTATTTAGATCCTATTTATTATAATTATAAAGCTTAAGAATTCTATTTTTATAATATAAAATTCTGATTTTTTAATATTTATTTATAATTTTATTATAATTAATTATTTTAAGATTATATTAATATATACTTTATAATTTTTAATATTTTTTAAATAAATAAGAATATTATTAATATATATTATATAATAAATATTTAAAAAATCTATTAGAATATAGTTAATATAAGCTTAAAAGTATAAAGAATTATTAATTAAATTAAATAGTATTACTTTATATTTATAAGTATTATACTAAGTTTTAAAAGCTATAAAATCTTTAAATTCTAAAGATATTTATATTTAATAAAAGGCTTATTAAATATTAAATTTTATAAATACTTTACTTTTATTAGCCTTAATTAAGTTTCTTTTATTAAAAGTAATATATAATATTCTTTTATTATTAATTTATTAAGCTTTTTATAATTTATATAAAAGTATTATTTATTATTCTTCTTATTTATAAATAGAATTAGTAATATATATAATATATTACTTATTAATATAATAAATCCTTTTTATAAGTACTTTTTAATATAATTTCTTATAACTTTTAATTATTTAAAGCTTAATTTATATATTAATAAGACTTTCTAATTATTAAAGATTAGTATTTTTAATTCTAGCTTTATATTAATACTTAATTAATAAAGTAATAAAGTATTAGACTTAGCTTTAAAGAAAGTATATTATAAGTATAAGTATTATTAAAGTAATTTTAATTTTACTTTCTCTTTTAATTTAAATATATCTTTATAAAGGTTTTTCTTTCTAACTTCTCTTTATTCTAGTTATTCTTTAATAATCTTATTAATCTTTTAAAAAGTAACTTTACTAATCTATTTAATATCTTCTTATTTAATTACTCTCTTTTACTATTTACTAGTATTAATAATACTAATTTTAATTATAATTCTTTTAGTATTAATTATTAGTTATTATAATAAGTTAGCTTAGATTATTATTAGTTTAATATTAAAGTCCTTTATTAAAAGAAAGAGTATTATATTCTTTAATACTCTATTTATTTTAATTATATTCTCTTTAGTATTATTTAACTATTGCTTTTTTAATAAATAATCTCCTTTTTTAATAATTTGATTTTTATAAGCCTTCTTTTATTTTATATTTAATTAATTATATTATTCTATATTAGCTTAATTTACTAGCTTTAAATAATAAAGGCCTTTTAATAAAGATATTAATATTATAATATTACTATTAGAATAATTCTTAAGCTTATTATTAAGCTATTATAAATAATAATATTTAATAAAGATTTTTATATTATACTTTTTAAATTACTTCTTTTTAATAATTAAATCTTAATATATTTTAAGTTTTAATATTAAATAATTTAATTATTATTTACTATTTATATTTAGTATTATAACTATAATATAAGTAATCTATTATTATTTACTTTTATATCCTTTAATAGTAAGTATAATAAGAGCGTCTAGAGTGCTAGACTTAGGATAGGGTCGATATATAACTAGGACGCATAGAGCAGGCTATAGGGACTATTAATATATATATATATCTACATACTTACCTGCTTTTTCTTTCCTCTTTATTATAATATTCTTATAATATAATAGTATTACCGCTATTAAAACCACTGTTCGGACTTTTATTTCTACGCTGCTGCGTTTCTGTATAGTCACGTATTTGCATTGCTTGAGTTATCTTAAGACGAAGGACTCGATTAATTAGTCGACCTAGTTACAGATAGACTCTTATCCCTCCTCCCTTAAACCTTCCTCCGCCAAATCCTTCAACCCATCGCAGTCGATGTCAGAGGCGACCGCAGGATTCCCTTGGTTTCTAACGCGGTCATCACTCCTTTGGCTGCATATTGATCAGTATAACGTCGGCCTATAACTGCATGACCCATGCGTCATAGCTCTTTAGGTTATTGAGGAAGGCGTTATCGATAGTTATCATTTCCTTCTATTTCTCCTTTTGAGCTAATTCTTCTAATAAGACTTACTTTATCTCAATCCATCGGATTGTATCCTTATCTAGCGGGGCTTATAGGAACAGGTTCTCTTAGAGGATGCAGCAGTTAAAGATCGCTAGCTGGATAAGCCTCTTACGACCAGGCTAGCTGAACTCAGCCTCTGTTATACGTTCTAGGCCAGATAGGCGAGATGCTCTTTGTAGCCTAGGAAGCAGGCTTCGATCTTCTTCGATTCTTTTGGCTAGCGTATATGCAAGACGATTCTCGTATGCTAGTGTCGGCGAGGGTCCGCTGGGCTGTCGCGCGATGCGCTGTACGCGCATTGTGTCGTTTGTTTGGTCGGGGGGGGTCATTTTGAATTGCGATCGGGAATTGCAAAGCGGTAATTGAATTGCGACTTGGAATTGCGACGAGCTTGGAATGCGACGAAGTGATGCAGAGCCCTCATGGGGCTTTTATCGCATGACGATTTTGCCTTCCGACATCTAGCTTTTCTATCTAGCTTTTCTATCTAGCTTTCCTATCTAGCTTTTCTATCTAGCTTTTCTATTTAGCTTTCTAGCTGCTTGATGCATTTCGAAGGGTTGATTAGGATAGTAAGGCGTGCACTATGATGCAGTAGAAACTCTAGTCATTCTGAGTTGCTATTGCCTTAGGCTTGGGTTTTAGGCCCTCACACTGTTATTTACTATTAGTTGTTTTTTTTTTTTTTACTATTTAACCTCTAGCCTCTCTCTGAGTGTACGCTGCTAAAGGACTATAACCTTAATAATAGTATTACTTCTTAAGTTAATCTTATTTAGCCTATAATATTATATTATAATTATTTATTCTTTCTACTTATATCTTAATTAACTCTAATGCATATTAATATAAGGTTAATTATTATATTAAATCTAACTATAGATCTACTTACTTATAGTAAGATATAAGTATGAATAGTAAACTACTATTAATTAGAATTAATTAGTAGTTAATATAATTAGGAGCTTTAAGTTAAGTATGTAGAGCGCTAATAAAGAGAGTATTAATAAAGTATACTAAAAGAATGCCTTTTATTAATAGGTCTAGTAATACTTTACTAAGTCTATAAATAAGAATAGTAAAGGGATTACTAATATAGAAGATAATAAAAGGATATTTATTAGACTTTTTATATAACTTATAATAGATTCTATTAAAGAAGATTTAAATATTTAAACTTATAAGATTATAAATAATAGCTGATTTATAGTTTATATAAAAGATTAGAATAGAAGATTTAAAAACCTTCTGATTAATACTAATAATATTAAATTAATAGTTTAAAAATACTCTAAAGTATAAACCTTAATAATTTATAATTTTATTAAGTAATTAGTAATTAGAAGGTAATAAGATAAGCTTATTAAACTATATAATAAGTATATTAAAATAATTAAGTAATTTATTAAAGAATATAATAAAGTAATTAAAGCTAAAGTAATAGCTTATACTAAAGTAATATAAATTAATAAGGAATTAGTATAATTAAAAGCAGTATATTATACTATCCCTCTTTATAAAGATATGCTTTTTAAGAATAAGATAATAGTTAAGACTAAGCTATACTAAAAGCAGGAAAGTAACTTACTTAAGCTTAATAATAGTAAGGAACTAAACTTTAAAGACTAGCTTATTAAGGCTAGATATAAGCTATAATATAATAGCCTATAAAACTACTTTAAAGAGGAGGATAAAGTATATTATATTTTTAGTTATTATAAAGGTATTATAACTGCTTATTTATGCCTTTATATACTTAAGAATGCTAAAGAAGATGCTTTTAAAACTATTAAAAATATCTTCTAAGCTCTAATAACCCTCTTTTAAGATAAAAATAAGAAGATTAAAGTATAAGAGGAGTTTAAGGCCTTAAGATACTATATTAATAGTAGTTAGTATAGCTTCTATATTAAGTTCTTAGCTATAGTGAATAATACTAAGATCCTTAAAAGGGATTAAAAAGAAGAGCTTTATAATAAAGTACTAGTAAAAATAAAATATACTATAACTATATAATACTTTACTAAAGAAATAAGCTTTAATACCTTTATAATAATACTTAGTAATATTATAATAATAGAAAAGGCTTATATAAAGACTTTAATAAAAAAAGATAATAAAAAGATTAGTAAGTTATAAACTAATAAAAGTAATAGTATTACTATTAAAAAGAAAGATATTAAAAAGTTAGTAACTTTAATACTTAAGTATTTAAAAATTAAGATTAATAGTAAATAGACTTTTAAAGATCTAGAGGTTTATAAGCTAATTAAAAAAAAAGAAGTACTTTAAATATAAGAAAGTTAGCTATACTTATTAAAAGTATTTAAAAGGGAGTAAAATAAATAAAGTTTATACTAAGGCTAAGAAGGTAAGGTAGATAATTACTATTATAATCTTTAATAAATTAGATAAGTCATCCTCTGAATTAGAAAAAGATAAGTCTTAAAAGAAGTCTCCTCTTTAAGACTTAAATTATAGTTATTAATCTTTAATAAAGGCTTAATTAATATAGATAAACTATTTAATAAAGAGAAGCTTTATTATCTTTATATAATAGTAAGTTTAGGATTAGTAATTAAAGTTAAAGGTCTATATAATACTAAAGTAAATAGTTATATCTTTATAAATAAGGATCTAGCCTTAAGGATATACTTATAACTATAAAACTATTAAATCTTAATTCTAAAGTAAAGACTTATTATTAAAGAATATAAAAGTAGATAATAATAGATTATTTATATTATAATAATAATACTAAATATAAATAGTAGATAATAGCTAAATTATCTAATATTAGAACTTAGGATATATTAAAAGCTAATTATTAAAAGGAAGTGATTTAAAAAGTATAATATAAAAATCTCTATTAAATATTATTATTTATAATAGCCTAATAATAAGCTAAAGAATTACTCTAATAGTAATATTATAATACTAATATCTTTATTAAAGGGCTTTTACTATTTAAAGCTAATAAACTAGGCTAATATAGAATAATATAATTAACTAAGTATAAAATAAAAGAAGGCTTATAAAGATTAAATCCTTAAGAAAAGAGATTGCTTATTAAGAAAGTAATAGTTAGATAATACTAAAAAGAATATAACTAAGATAAATAGAGTATTAAAAGATATAGTACTCTCTCTCTTAATAAAGGACTTTAATACTAAGTTAGTAATAATCTAAGCTAACTTACTATAATAATTAATAATTAATACTAAAAGAGTTATAATTAAAATTAGTATTATTAATACTAATAAGTAGTAAAAAAGAGTAATTAAGTAAGAGAATACTAAATAGATTATAAAGTCATTCTTTAAGAGATTAATAAGATTATTAAAGAATAATTAAAATAAAAAAAAGCTAAAAAGGAGAATCTTTATAAAGATATATTTAAATTAAAAGAAAAAGTAAAGTTAAAGTTATTTTAATAGTACTTATACTTATAATATATCTTCTTTAAGGCTAAGTCTAATGCTTTATTACTCTATTAACTAAGTATTAATATAAAGTTAGAATTAAAAGAGCTAATTTCTAATAGTTAGAAAGTCTTACTAATATATAAGTTAAGCTTTAAATAGTTAGAAGTAATAAAGAACTATATTAAGAAGTACTTATAAAAAGGATTTATTATATTAATAGTTAATATACTATATATATTACTAATCCTATTTATAAAAAAGAAGAATAATAAATAGTATTTTTATATAAATTATAAAAAGCTTAATAAATTAATAATAAAAGAATATTATATATTACTTTTAATAAAAAAAACCTAATTAAGACTAATAAAAGTAAAAGTATTTATAAAACTTAATATTTAATAGGCCTTTTATTAAATATAAATATCTTTAGAATCTAAGAATCTTATAGCTTTTAAGACTTAGTATAGTATTTATAAGTATAAGATAATACTATTTAATCTAATTAATAGCCTTATTACAGCCTAGGCGACTTCTTAGAAAGCTAGAGCGGTTACAGCCAGTAGAATTAGAAGTACAGAATACTTAAGGCTAAAATGAGCGGACCCACTTTAGACAGAATAAGCAGTAATATAGACACTTACCTATATAATGCTCTATAGAACAAGCATTATAAGCAGATAGGACTAAGGCAGGATAAGCACCTTAGTATATAGTTATCTAAGAAATATATATTTAATATAAGCAGCTCCTTAGCTATTAATATAACTTAGTTATATTAAGTATATTTTATTTTACTATTATTAAATATAATAAGTATTATTTAATCTTAACTTATTTAATTACTTTATTATATAAACCTCTAAATTAAGACTTAGTATATACTAGCCTTATAAAAGTAATATATTAACTTAATTATTATATATTAATAGCTCTTATTTACTATATTACTTATATTAAGTTTAAATAATATTAAATTATTATAATAGCTTTACTTACTATACTTAGTTTAATTCTATCCTCTTTTTATTAATTAATAAGTAAATTACTTATCTTAGTCTTAATAAATATAGATAATAAAGAAAAAGTCATTATACTTATAAGTTATAAAGCAGAAGTATATAAGCTAAAGTAATATAATAAATAACTTAGTAATACGTTTAATAACCTTACTAAAGCCTCCTATAAGGATACTATTAAGAAGTAAGAATAAATTAATAACTTAAATAACTAAGTTAAAGTATTTATAAATAAACTTAAGAGGCTTACTAAGGCTTCTAAAAAATAAACCAGCCTCTATAAGGACTATATTAAGAATCTGGCCTCTAATTTAGTAATAAGAAAAGACTAAAGAAATCCTTAAACTAAGATAACCAGACTCTTATAATAGATCTATAGCTATACTCTAGGGATTTTTAATATAACTTAGGGCCTACTAGCTATATTATCTAACCCAGTTTATTACTAGTAATACTAAAGTCTAGCATACTATAGAGTTCCTTAAGAATAAAGCCCTTTAATAGTTTAAACCTATTATAAAGGACTATATTAACTATATCTATACTAATAAGAAGGAAGAAACTAAGGCTATCTATAGAAGCTATAAAGTCTTTAAGTATAAGCTTAAAAGTGCTTTTAGACTCTAGGATAAGAAATGAATAATAGAATAGTAAATCCAGAAACTCTATTAAAAAAGAGTAATATTTATATATATAACTAAATACTATAACCTTACTTTATAACTTAATTAAAGAGAAGAAGGATATATAGTAAGCTTTTATAAAGGGCTAAAGTCTAATATTAAAAATATAATAATTAGGAAAACTAAGCTTACTATATATAATAGATTAGTATAACTTACTATAAAAATTAATAATTAGTAATTTAAAAGATAATAGAAAAAAAAGGCTAAAAAGTCTAAAAGATCCTATACCTTATAATAAAAGAATAAAAAAAACTATATAAATTATAAAAAGAAATAATAAATAGATACCTTATATAAAACAGACTTAAGCCCTATAAACATTAGGATAGTTAAGAAAGACTACTCTAAGGTCCTCTATTAGAACTATAGTATCTTAAGATACACTTCCTATAAATACTAAAAGCCTAAAACTAATTAATAATTTAAACTAATACTTAAAAGTAAGAAGAAAGTAAGATAGGTTAGTTAATAGGAAGAAGAACCTTAAATAAGTAAGAAAATAGTTATAATAGCTAAAGCAGGTTATAATAATATAAAGATTTTATCTAATAAAATCACCCCTCTTATAAATAAAGAACTTAAGAGTAAAAAGATATTTAAAAGTAAGACTTATAAAGAAAGAAAGCTAAGCTAAAAGATAGAAAAAGAGTAATAAACACTCTTTAAAGATTAATAGAAAGGTATAACTTCTAATATTAATAATATCTTAATACTCTAGACACTAGTTCTATTATTAATAAAATAGAAGGAAGAAAGGCCATTTTATAATACTATTAGAAAGATTAGTATAATTAAAAAGAGTAAAGAAATCTAAAAGAAAGATACCTTTAAATACATTTAACTAATAGTAAAAATAATAAATAAAGAAGATAATATTCTAGACTAATAGCCTGCTTTAAAAATACTATTAATTATAATAACTTCTTATAAAAGTATTATTAAAATCTTATAATAATAATAAATAAATAATAAGATTAAATATAAGTATTACTTATATAAAGAAAGAGAGCTAAGTATTAGTATAAGTACTAAAGCTAAATAAATAAAGAGGCTTAAGCTCCTTATTACTAATAAAGATATATTAGCCTCTATAAATAAATACCCTAAGTCTAATAATAGTAATAGTATTAATAATACTTTAGAAGAAGAAATAGTTACTTTATAATTCTTAAAAAGAGAGTTAGAGAAAAACTTATTTAATTACTCTTTAAAAAAAGATAAAAAGAATAAATAAATATTAAAATAATTCATTAAATAAATATTAAATATAATAAAAGGATAACCTATTTATATTTATATAATTTAATAAAAAGACCTTACTAAAGTAAATAACTATATAAAATAAGTAATTATAAGTAATAAACTATTATTATACTCTTAATATCTTAAATATATTAATATATCTTAAATATTATATACTTATTATATATATTTATTATATTACTTTAAAAAACTTTATTATAACTACTATCCTATATTAACTATACTCTAGTTATTATAATAGTTTTATAATAAGACTAAGGCATAAAACTATAAAGTTATTAAATAGTTTAAAAGGATAGGAGTAGCTTAGCTTAAGCTATAAAATAACTTCTACTTTAAAGAATGTATTAAAAAAGGCTTAATAATTAATAACTATACTATAGAAGAATGCTATATATATAAAAGAGAAAAAGTATAGTTATAATATAGCCTATTAAAATATCTAGCTAACTATACTATAAACTATAGTAATAAGAAGTGCTTTAAGTATATAGAATACTTATAAGTAATCTATAAGAAGATCTATAAGATATATAAAGATAGATTTAATTTTAAAACCTATATAGAAAGAGAACTTTATAATAAGCTATAATATAAAGAAATCTATAAATATATAAAAAATAATACTTACTATTTATAATAGAGCAATGGATAAGTATAATAAAAGTAAAGATATTACTTTTAAAGAAGGCTTTAAATACTATAAGAAGTCTTAAAGAGAATATAATTATAATAAAAGTCTAAATTAATAGAGTATAAGTAATAGTACTAGTAAATTATAATATTATTATAAATTATATCTAATTAGAGTTAGTAAATAAGTTAGTATTATTATAAAAATATAAGAAATTTCCTTATAAAGTATCTAACTTAAAAAGAATACCTTTTAATTATAATAAAAGAAAGGTATTATAAAAAATTAATTACTTTAAAGTACTTATAGAAAGAAGAAACTAAAGAGTAGATTTTAATATCCTTAATATTAAAGACTATTTAGTAGTATTTAAATAACCTTAGTTATAAAAGTATAACTCTAATATTAACTAAAAGAAAGGCTAAATATATTAAAAAGATATATCTCTTTAGATTATAAATAGTAATAAATATAACCTAAGATCTTAAGCTTTAATTAGTAATAAGAATAATAATAAAATCATAAAGGAAGAAATAATAAATACTTTTTTACTTTTAAAAAGAATAAAATAAAAGTACTAATAAAGGAAAATATAATATATAAAATAAATTATTATATTTATTTAAAAATAGTTTAAATAGATAGATAAAGACTTTAAAGAGTAAAAAAAATAATAATAAGTAAAAGAAGAATGACTTAAAAACATACTCTTAAAATACTAAATCTATAAAAAACTCTTTAAAGAAGAACTTAAGACTAGTCTTTTAGAACTAAGTAAATAGGACTTAGAAATTATTCTAAAAGATAGGACTAATCCTAAGTTTTTTCCTATTTATAACCTTAATAATAATAAGCTAATAATACTAAGAGAATATATTTAAGAAATAGAAAGAAAAGGCTATATTTAAAAATTAAAGTCTTTAGCTAAATACTTAGTTATATTTATATTTAAAAAGAATAGAAAGCTATACTTCTATATAAATTATAAGTAATTTAACTTAATTATTAAGAAGGATTATATACTATTACTCCTAATTCTTAAAATATATAATAAGCTATATAAAGCTAAGTAGTTTATAATACTTAATTTTAAAAAAGCTTATAACTTAATCTATATTAAATAAAGATATAAATAGAAAACTGCTTTTAGAACTAAGTTTAAACTATATAAATACTTAATTATATTTTTTAAACTTATTAATATATTAACTATATTCTAATAAATAATTAATAATATACTATATAAATATCTTAATATCTTTATTATATACTATTTAAATAATATACTTATTTTCTTTAAAAATAAAGAAGATTATAAATAATATATTTATATAATATTATAAAAACTATAAAATATAAACTTACTTATTAAACTTAAAAAAAGCAATTTCTATACTTTAGAAATAGAGTTCCTTAAGTATATTATATTCTATAACTAAGTATAAATAGACCTTAAGAAGATTATAATAATATAGGAATAGAAATAATCTAAAAACCTTATAAAATTGCAATCCTTCTTTAGATTTATAAACTACTACTAATAATTCATTAAACACTTTAGTAAATATACTATTCTACTTATTAGGTTTATAAAGAAAGGAGTTAAGTTTAAATAGAATAATAAAGTAAAATAAGCCTTTTAATTAATTAAGAATATAATTACTTTAGAATTTATTTTAATATTATTTAATTTTAATAAAGAAATTAAATTAAAAATTAATACTTTAGGGTTTATATTAAGTAATTAAATTAAATAAAAGAATAAAAATAAATTATTATATTCTATTATATTCTATTTATATAAGATATATAGAATAGAACTTAATTACTCTATTTATAATTAAGAATTCTTAGCTATTATTAATTACTTTAAGGAATTTTAATATTATCTTTTAAGAAATAACTATAAGGTTAAGGTCTATATAAATTATAAGAATATCTTATACTTTATAATAATATAAAAACTTAGTAAATAATAATTTAAATATACTAAATATCTATTAGAATTTAATTATATTATTATTTATATAAAAAGGTTAGAAAATAGATAAGCTAATATAATTAGCTAATATACTAATTTTAATATTAAAAAGATTAAAGCTAATAAATAAATCTTCTTCTTTATTTCTAAAGAATACTTATAATAAAAATACTTAAAATATATATATTAATATTATAAATGCTTATTATAAGTAATACTTAATAATATATATTATATAACTTATAATAATAAATTATTAAAAAAAATTAAGTAATATAATCAGACTTATAAAATAGATAGAGTTATAAGAAATCCCTACTTAATCCTCACTTTATAATTAGAGCTATAGAAACTATAAGTTCTAATAGAATTATAAGAATAGCTTATATAGAAAATACATTCTTATATACTATATAAATACTAAGGAGTTAATAAAATCTTTAAAAGAATTAAAATAATATATATATTTTCTAGAATTAAGAAAGTTATATAAAACATTATTTAATAATATAGCTTTTATATAAAAACTAAGGTATAATACTATAAGCCCTATAGAGAACTATAGCTCCTATTAGTAGCTTAGAGACTATAGTATTCTATTACTATAGATTTTATTATAAAACTACTCTTATTAAAAGACCTAATAACTAGAGCCTTTTATAATAGCATTCTTATTATTATAAATAGATTTATAAAATTCTCCTATTTTATACTATATAAAAGGTAATAAATATAAAAGAATTTACTTATATATTTAATTAAAATATCATTAGTATATATAGATTACTAATAAAGATCCTAACTAATAGAAGACCCCTATTTATATCTAAGTTTTAATAAGTATTAATAGTATAACTTAGACTTAATTATTAATTAATTACTATATTCTAACTATAAATAGATAGATAGATAAAAAGAATAAACTAAATCTTTAAATAATACTTATAGTATTATATTAATTATAAATAGAATAATTAAATTAAAAAACTACTAATAGCTTAATTAAACTATAATACTACTATATATAAAAGCATAAAGCTTATACTAGTATTTATGAATTTCAGATTTATACTTAATATATACTATAGACTATAAGAAGGAATTATTAACCCTTATATAATACTCACTTCTAATAAACTAAAAAACCTTTATAAAGAACTAAAGACTAAACTTAAGTTTATTAAAAACTAAATAAGGAAATACTATAACTCTAAATAGATAAAAGGACTATCCTTTTTAGAAAGGGATATAGTCCTCCTAGCTATAAAAAATGTTTTAATAAATAAGCTAAGTAAAAAACTTAACTATAAGTTTATTAAACCCTATAAAATTCTAGAAAAAATCTTAGAAAATAACTATAAATTAGATTTAAAAAGTAAAAAACATCTAATATTCTATATTTTACTATTAAAACTATTTAAAAACATAATTATAGTTAATAATAATTATAACTATAAACTATAAGTAGAAGATTTAAAAGAATATTATATTAAAAAGATCTATAAAATAAAGAAAATTAATAGTTAGATAAAATACCTTATTAAATAGAAAGGCTACTTTAAAAATGAAATATTATAAGAACTATTAAGAAACCTTAACTATATATAGCGCTTACTAAAGGCATTTTATATATAATATTAGAAAGTAAAGAAAGATTAAAGTCTAAAGAGCTTAAGTCTACTCTAAACTAATTAATCAGATTAGTATAAATAAGGGACTATATATTAAAGATAGTCTTAAATATCTTAGCTACTACCTTATCCAGGCCTTCTAAGGCCTTCTAGTTAAAATAAACTATCTTATTTCCTTTTAAAATCAGAAAGCAATACTACTTATATATATATAATAAGTAAATAAGTAACTCCTCTAACTCCTACTAATAAAGGACAAAGCTCTTCTAAGCCTTAGTAAAAGTAATATAATAAGCTTATAATAGCTCTTTAGTAATTAGCTCCTCTATATTAAAACGCCTTACTTCTAATAGAACCCGTATTACTATAGAAATTAATAACTATATTTATTTTAAATAGATATATATTAAAACTTATAAGAATTTAATAATATATTAATTATATTATATAAATAACCTAAGTATATATAAAGACTGCATTTTCCTCTATTTACTATTTTATAAATAACCCCTTAAGCTAAATAGTAAGTATAAAGCATTACTTTAAACCTAGTATAATTAATATATTTAGTAGAAATAATATAATAGCATATAGTATTAGAAAGTAGTAGTTTCTTAGATTTCTTATTTTTAAAAATATAGCTAGATATTATATTAGTATTTCTTTTATAAATAATTAAAAGTAAGTTAAAAAACTAATATACTAAGGACTAGATAGCTATAAATATAATCTTAAAGATAAGATTATTAGAGGAAAGACATTATATTATAGCCTAAGCAACCTCTTAAGAGGCTAAAGTAATTATAACTAATAAAATTAAAAGTATAGAATACTTAAGGCCAGAGTAAGCAGACCCACTTTAGATAAAATAAGCAATAGTATAAATACTTACTTATATAATACTCTATAAAGTAAGTATTATAAGTAAATAAGACTAAGGCAGGATAAGTACTTTAATATATAGTTATCTAAGAAGTATATATTTAATATAAGCAGCTCTTTAGCTATTAATATAACTTAATTATATTAAGTATATTTTACTTTATTATTATTAAATATAATAAGCATTATTTAATCTTAACTTATTTAATTACTTTATTATATAAACCTCTAGATTAAGACCTAGTATATACTAGCCTTATAAGAGTAGTATATTAATTTAATTATTATAAGCCTTTTATACTTCTAAGCTTATATTAACTATATTTTAATAAATTTCTTAAATATTTACTATATAATATATATTAATAATATTCTTATTTATTTAGAAAATATTAAAAATTATAAAGTATATATTAATATAGTCTTAAAATAACTAATTATAATAAAGTTATAAGTAAATATTAATAAGTTAGAATTCTATATTATAAAAATAGAGTTCTTAAGCTTTATAATTATAATAAATAGAATCTAAATAAACTTAAAAAAGATAAAAGCTATTATAAATTAAAAAGAACTAATAAATATATAAAGAGTATAGGCCTTCCTTAGGTTTTATAACTTCTATTAAAAGTTTATTAAGTTTTATAATTAGATAGTATAACTATTTATATTATTAATAAAGAAGGGGATCTTATAAAAGTAAATTAAAGAGAAAATAATTATAATAAAGACTATAAAATTAGTAATTTTATTAGCTTTATATTAAGCTTAGTATAACTCTTTTTATAATATAATTATGAAGATTAATATATTAAGAAATATAATAATTATAATACTAATTTAAAAGAGTAAAAATAAGGATTAGTACTTTATAGCTTTCTTCTTTAAGATAATAAATAATATAAAGATATATTATTTAATTTATAATTAAAAGATATATTATTTAATTTATAATTAAAAGATATTTATAATAGTACTAGCTTTAAAAGAATAAAATACTAAGCTCTTAAGACTTTAATAGTAATTATTAATTATTATTAATTATAAAGCCTTTAAATACTTTTTAATAAAATAATGCTTTAATAGTAAGTAAGTAATGTATATATCACTCATGCGTCGCATCCAACCATGCGTTGCAGTAAGATTTTCACCTTAAATCGCAATTTTTAAAAAATCCTAAAAAATTTAAATTAAGCCTAAAATAGCTAGGATTTTTAAATTAAATTATTTATAATATAAGTTATTTTTAAGAATTCTTTTAAGTTTTATATATTAATAGCGCTAGTACTATTAAATTCGCACTATACTTTTTACTATTTTTATTTATAACTAGCTTAATAATTTTTTTAAAAATCTTAAGAAATTACTAATTTATTAACTTCTTAGTTAAATATCTAAAATTAATTTTTTTAAAAATCCTATAATTATATATAAACTTTTAGAAAATTAAGGTTTTTAATTTTAAGTGTATAGTATAGGTGCGACGTATGCTTGGATGCGACGCATGAGTGATATATATGTTATAGTAAGTAAATAACTTAATACTTTATAACTTTAAGATTACTTATTATTTAAAGTAAGAGAATATTATAGTAAATACTCTATTTTAAAAGTTATTTAAACTAATTATATAAAAAGTATAATAAGAAGCTATATAAAACAGAGTATTACTAAGTTAGGACTTAGTAATTAGTTCTATTAACTATAAGGTTATAGCTAGTCCTTATACTAAGCCTAATTCTAGAAAAAGACTAGAAGTAGTATTAATTAGAGCTAAAGCTATTAAGTCTTTAGTTAGCTTTAGAAAGAAGGCTATCCAAGCGCTAAAAGGATAGTAGCTACTTAATACTATCCTTTAGGCTAATAAAGCCTCTCTTTAATCATAGCCTTACTAAGAGAATATAGAAAAGAAGACTAATAGTTAGATAATAGATAAAAGTATAGTTTATTAGAATTAGTGCATTTTTATTCTAAATAAAGGTATTCTTTAAATACTAATTATTAAAAAGAACTATTATAAGCTTAATATAGCTTACTTAAAATATAATAAAACTATTAGATTAATTACTAAGAAGTTCTAATAGCTAGGCTTATTAGCTAATATTAATTAATTCTAAGCAAATTATAAGCTATATAAAAAGGCTTATATTAATAAAAATAAGACTCTTAAATTACTATACTTATTAGAAGTCTTATATTAAATATAGTAATATATAATAATAGACTTCTATTATATACTTAAGAATAAGAATAGATATAACTATATATAAGTAGTTATTAATTAACTTAGTAAGATCACTTTTTTTATACTTTATTACTAAATAGTAATAGTAAAGAATATTATATATATATATTATTACTATATTTACTATATTTTTTAGAATACTAAAGATAGTAATATTAGACTAAAGACTATAGTTTATTATTACCTTTATAAATAAGCTATATAAGCTTATTAAAGTAAAATAGAAACTAAGTATAGTAAAGTACTCTTAAATAGATAGAAATACTAAGATCTATAATTAATACTTAAACTACTAACTATAACTATTTATTAACTATTATTAAAATAACTAAAGTAAATTATTATTATTAATAGACTATATATAAATAAATCTTTATTATAAGTTATTAAATATAGAATTAATAAGACTATTACTTAATTACTTACTCTAATCCTAACTTAATTAAAATAAGAAAACTGACTTTAAAGGCTATAAAATAAAAGCTAAATATTTATTAAAAGAGAATACTTAATAGTATATTAAGCGGATTATAGACTCTATTAAAGTTACTAAGTAAAATCTTTATTAAATATAAAAATAGTAGATCTATTAAATTAATAAGAAGTATTAAAAACTAGATTTTATAATTAAGAATAAAGTCTAAATTAATATATATAGACTTATAAGTATAAGACTTAATTAAGTATTAAATTAAAAAAAAAGAAGGCTATAAACTATTATAAAATAAGTTAAGTATTTATATTACTTAGACTTACTCTCTTTATAATATATAAATCTAATTCTATATATAGATTAATTATAGTATTATCTTAATAATTCTATATTAAAGTAAAATAAGAACTTATTATTACTTAAAGTTAATAATACTAAAGAGTATAAGATTTATAAAATTAAGAAATTATAATATAATAAGTATAATAAATAGCTTTAATATAAAATAAACTAAATTAGATATAATTTTAATAATAAATAATATTTTATTAAAAACTTTAAGAATATATTAATATAATTAAAAGAGTTTTATAAAGAATATTTAAAAGCATTTAAGCTATTAAAGCGATTATAGGCCTAGGTTAATATAATTATTATAAATATAGATATATTAAAGTATTCTAATAATAATTAACTAATTAAACTAGGCTAGGGGGCTTAAGAAAGTATAATAAAAATAAAGAGTCTTTATTATTTAGTAATTATAAGAATTTAATAACTTATGCTTATATAGCCATTTTAAGCGCTTTAAAGAGAAGAGTAATATAATAGAAGTATCTAAAGTACTAGACTTAGAGTAGGGTTAATATATAACTAGGACGTATAGAGCAGGCTATAGGGACTATTAATATATATACACATTTATATGCTTACCTACTTTCTCTTTCCTCTTTATTATAGTATTTTTATAATATAGTAATATTACCTCTTAAGTTAATCTTATCTAGCTTATAATAGTAAGTCCTTACTTTAAAATTAGAATTTAATAGTTTTATAGTTATTAATATATTCTTAGGACTAGATCTTTATTTATAAAGATATAACTATTTACTTTAATATTATATAGACCTTTAACTTTAATTACTAACTCTAAACTTACTATTATATAAGGATAGTAAAGCTTCTCTTTATTAAATAGTTTATTTATATTAATTAAGCTTTTATTAAAAATTAGTAATTATAATTTAAGTCTTAAAAAAGAGACTTTTTCTAAGACTTATCTTTTTTTAACTTAGAGAATAACTTATTTAATTTATTAAGGATTATAATAAAAATTATTTACTCTACTTTCTTAGTCTTAATATAAACTTTATTTACTTTATTCTCTTTTAAATACTTTTAATAAGTATAGCTAACTTTTTTATATTTAAAGTACTTCTTTTCTTTAGCTAATTTATAAACCTTTAAGTCTTTAAAAGTTTATTTACTATTAATTTTAATCTTTAAATACTTAAGTATTAAAATTACTAATTTCTTAGTATCCTTCTTCTTAATAGTAATACTATTATTCTTATTAATTTATAATTTACTAGTCTTTTTATTATCTTTCTTTATTAAAGTCTTTATATAAGCCTCTTCTATTATTATAATATTACTAAGTATTATTATAAAAGTATTAAAGCTTACTTCTTTAATAAAGCATTATATAACTATAGTATATTTTATCCTGGGATGGAGGGTTTATGTAGTCGCTGGTTCTTGATGTAGTTGCTGGTTCTTGGTGTAGTTGCTGGTTCTTGATGTAGCCTCTAGTTCTCTGGGTAGCACACGAGTCACTGTAATCTGTTAATAAATAGCTTGCGCGAAGTTGACGCAGAAGAGAACAGAGGAGAACAGAGATGGAAATGGAGGTCACACAGGATGTAGAATTGCCCCATGATGCGGTCCTTATACCATCATTTCATGAAACAAAATAGTCTATTCAGGTTTCATACACTCATAGCAGGTCGTTAGTAAGAGACATTAAGCTAGGAAAATCGTAACACCATGACCATCATTGTAATCATTCCACTCAGAGTCTGATACGTGAAGAACCAGTCTTGGGCCTGGTGCTTCAGACTGGCATTATATGTAATATTACGTGAGAAAGGAGACCTTATGCTCCCGTCCTCAACTGTAGTCTTAGCTCATCATCCATCTTTCTACATCTACATGACAACCTCACTTTATGTGACCTCCGCGATATATTCGCATCAAATAGTAACAATTGCAAGCTATCGCACAGTCAAGCCTGCGATTTAGTTCGTTAAGGCTCTAGGCACTAGCCAACCAGGTCCTAGACCATCAGGCCTCTATCGGCCAACCCAACACGATCCTTAGTAATACGACCAGCAACCGCCCAGATCCCTTTTAACAATGCAGAAGCAGCACCTGCTCTGCACCCCCTTGCGATATTATCTCTTGGTGAGGCTCGCACTTAAGCACGATATCCTTGAAAGGAGAATGCTTGAAACATTAGGCCTATTAATCGGAAACCAATTTGGAACACTCCTCTGATAGCCTAGAGACCGCCACTCTTGCTGACTTCACTAAGTAACTATTGCGCTAAGAAATAAGCATTACGATAAGTCAAGATGGCTTGATCTCATAATGGCTTAAGTGAGGGAGAACAGTCTAGACAGGTTCCCCTGCCTATGGGCCTAACTATAATACTTAAAAAGAAACGCTTTTCTACCTCGCTATAAGATATCGAGTAGCTCGATAAGATGATGATGTCAGCCTGGCTTAAGGAGCCTTTAAATACTAAGGCCATAGGCTGGGGCATTCGATATGCCTATCTCCTAAGCCAGAAAGCGACTTAGGAAGTTCTTGAGACTCTGACTGTATGGGATAGCGATGTAGTCTATGCCCTTCAACACTTCATCTCAAAGTTTGCTGCCCGTGATGGCAATGCACAGGAGCTTCTCGGATTGCCCCTAGCTAAGGCTGATGATTTGGCTCATCTTGGCTGGTAGCGAAAGGCCATTGTGAAGCAGTTCGACTTCGATCCCCCCAATGCTGAGACCAGTGTAAAGCTGATCACTGTAAGAGCCCTGACCGGCCTGACCGATGACGAGGCCGAGCCACCTGATCCTTGGGATGCCTTAAGACCCCAGAGGAAGTCATCTGGGCTCACCTCTCAGCATTGCCAGGGGAGCCGCCGTGGCTCTCCACCGCCTACTTCATCTGCAACAGACGACTCCTCAGATGACGATGCCGAAGCCGCCCGCCGTTCCTGACGAGAACGATCTCAGGTCTTTACGATAGTAGGCACTGATGCCTACCGAAAGATCAGAAAGGAAGCCGTCGGCCTATTCGACCCGGACTTTAAGGACCCCAAGGGGACTGGCCTTGTGGTGAGCTAGAATAAGCAGATTTACACTGATGTATATCTCTTTTGCGAGCACTTCCGAGTCTTCGAGCGTTACGGCGAGGACTCCCTCCAGGAATACTACGTTTTTATGCTTGGAGGTGGTGCCTAAGGATGGTTTATGGGCGAGCTTAGTACTGATTAGCGCAACCGGCTCTTCGATGCCCCTATCTATAAGTTCTGTAAGAAACTCATAGCTCGATTCAAGCGCCCCGACGCTGAGATCACAAAGGACCTCCATTCAGGAAGGTATATGCTTGGCCTAGCGCAAGACGATATCAGCCTTACGCAGTGGGTGTAGCGCAAGGCAGCATATGCTAAGCAGCTGGGTCTCTAAAACGATAAGCACATCCTCCAAGCTATCTACCTACTGATCGATATCGAGATCTCCTGCCTTCTTACTATGCCCAAGGCGAAGACTAATCTGACTGACTTCATTCGAGAATGTGAAGACCTTCGACCTACTATCACGGCCCTAATCCAACGGCGACGAGGTCGTCGCGATGACCATTTCAACAGCCGGCGAGACTATGAGCGTAGCGACCAAAAACGAGATT